>PISX010008841.1:0-78923 GCA_004024625.1 Mellivora capensis | reverse complement strand
AGACATTGCTGCTATAAACATTCGGGTGCACGTGCCCCTTCGGATCACTACGTTTGTATCTTTAGGGTAAATACCCAGTAGTGCAATTGCTGGGTCATAGGGTAGTTCTATTTTCAACTTTTTGAGGAACCTCCACACTGTTTTCCAGAGCGGTTGCACCAGCTTGCATTCCCACCAACAGTGTAGGAGGGTTCCCCTTAGAAAGGTATTTCTAAATAACATATCTGATAGAGGACTAGTATAAGTTTTATGGACTGAATATGTTCCCTCAAAATTCATAGGTTGGTACCCTCACCCCCACTGTTACTGTATCGGTGAGATAGGCCCTGTGAGAAGGTGGTAGAGGTTCATGAGCTCCTAATGCATGGGGTCCTGATCCTATAGACACATTATCCTTATTACAAGAGGAAAAGATGTCAGAGCTCTCTTTCTCCATTACGTGAGGACACGGTGAAAAGGCAACCATCTATCAGGTAGGAAGAGAGCCCTCATCAAGACCCCCAAACAGGGGCTCTTGGGTGGCTCAGTGGGTTAAAGCCTCTGCCTTAGGCTCAGGTCATGATCCCAGGGTCCTGAAGCCCAGGGTCCTGGGATCGAGGCCCGCATCCGGGCTCTCTGCTCAGCAGGGAGCCTGCTTCTTCCTCTCTCTCTGCCTGCCTCTCTGCCTACTTGTGATCTCTGTCTGTCCAATAAATAAATAAATAAAATCTTAAAAAAAAAAAAAAGACCCCAAACAGCCAGCACCTTGATCTTGAACTTTCCAGCCTTCAGAACTGTGAGAAATCGATGCCTTTTGCTTGGGCTGCTCAGCCTGTGGTATTTTGTTATGGTGGCCCAAGCAGATCGAGACACTAGGATAAATAAATAACTGTTGAAACTCAATAATGAGAAAGCAACACAATGAAAAACGGGCAAAAGATTTAAACAGACACCCCACCCAAAAAATACGTGGGTGGTAAATAAGCATGTGATAAAAGGGTCAACACGGTTAGTCATTAGGTAAATTCAAGCTAAAATCACACCTATTAGAATGTCTGAAATGGAAAGACCGATTTCAAAGTCCGGGAGCATTTGGTGAGACTATAGAGCAGTTGGAACTCCCGTATCACTGACGGGGATGTGAAACAGTAAACCATGCCAGGGATCGGTGTGGGTTTTTTTTTTTTTTAATGTTACACATACACCTACCCTAGGACCCAGTCACTCCACCCCTCGGTGTTTATCAAGAGAAATAAAAGGACATGTCCAACTTGTACATGCATAGCAACGGCGCTTGTAAAAGCCAAAGGCTGACACTCAATATCGTGGGTACTCAGCAGTGCAAAGGAACGAACTGTGACACACACAGTGACATGCATAACTCTGGGAATATTTATGCGGAATGAAAGAGTATGTGGTGTCTGATTCCATCTACATAAAATTCTAAAAAATGCCAAAAAGTCAAGAGTTCACTGGGATGGAGGCAAGGAGAGTAGAAAAAAGGACCTGAAAGAACTTTTGAGGGTAATAGATGGGTTCATCATCTTGACTCTAAAGATGGTTCCGTATGTGTGTACATGTACCCAAACTTAGCAGTTGTATACTTTAAATATATGCAATTTATTATATATCAAGTATACTTGTTTTTATAGATACTGTTTTATTTTTATTATTTTTTAAAGATTTTATTTATTTGATATATAGAGAGAGAGCACAAGCAGGTGGAGCTGCAGAGGGAGAGGGAGAAGCAAGCTCCCCAGTTGAGCAGAGAGCTGGATGTGGGACTCGAACCCAGGACCCTGAGATCATGACCTGAGCCGAAGGCAGACACTTAACTGATTGAGCCTCCCAGGTGTCCTGAGATACTATTTTAAATAGCTTGAAAAAATGAAATAGGCAAGGGCATACCCTGTTTTATTGCATTTGCTTTATTGTGCTTTGCAAATATTGTGATTTTACAGATTGAAAAATTTTTTTTTCTTTTTTTAAAAGATTTTATTTATTTATTTGACAGACAGAGATCACAAGTAGGCAGAGAGGCAGGGAGAGAGAGAGGAGGAAGCAGGCTCCCTGCTGAGCACACAGCCCGATGTGGGGCTCAATCCCAGGACCCTGGGACCATGACATGAGCTGAAGGCAAAGGCTTAACCCACTGAGCCACCCAGGCACCCCTAAACATTTTTCATTATTATATCTGTTATGGTGATCTCTGATCAGTGACCTTTGATGTTACTCTTAAAATTGTTTCAGGGCATCTGTGTAGCTCAGTCGGTTAAGCAGCTGCCTTTGGCTCAGGTCATGATCCCAGGATTCTGGGATCAAGCCCTGCATTGGATTTCCTGCTCAGCAGAGGGCCTGCTTCTCCCTCTCCTTCTGCCTGCTGCTCTGCCTACTTACACTACCTCTGTGTCAAATATAAATATAAAATCTTTAAAAAATAATAAAAATAAAGAAAATTGTTTGGGGTCACCACGAACCCTATCCACAAAGAACAGTGACCCATCCTACAATGGCCTCTAGGTGTTCACGTCAAGAGTCCCTCATCTCTCACTTTAAATGCAAAGCTAGAAATAATTAAGCTTAGTGAGAAAGGCATGTCGAAAACCAACATAAGCCGAAAGCTCGGTCTCTTGAGCCAAACAGTTAGCCAAGTTGTAAACGCAAAGGAAAAGTTCTTGAGGAAATTTAAAAGTGCTACTCCAGTGAACACATGAATTCTAAGAAAGCAAAACAGCCTTATTGTCGATATGGAGGAAGTCTCAGGGGTCTGGCTCGAGGATTAGATGAGCCACAACATTCCCTTAAGCCAAAGCCTAATCCAGAGCAAGGCCTCAAGGAGTCTTTAGTTCCATGAAGGCCGAGAGAGGTGGGGAAGCTGCAGAAGAGAAGTTTGACACCAGCAAAGACTGGCTCCTGAGGTTTAAGGAAAGAAGCCGTCTCCATGACATAGAAGTGCAAGGTGAACCAGCAGGGGCTGGTATAGAAGCCACCGCCAATTACCCAGATCTAGCAAAAAACATTAACGAAGGTGGCTATTACAAACGAATTCTCAATACAGACAAAGACAGCCTTTTATTGGAGGAAGGTGAAGTCGATGCCTGGCTTTCAAGCTTCGAAGGACAGGCTGGCTGACTCTCCCGGTAGGGGGATTGCAGCTGGTGACTTCGGTGGAAGCCCGTGCTCCCGGACCATTCTGAAGATCCCAAGGCCTGGACGAGTTATGCCCCATCTACTCTACCTGGGCTCTGTACATGGAACAGCCGAGCCCAGATGGCCGCACATCTGTTTACAACATAGTCTGCAGAATGGTTTACGCCCACTGCTCAGCCAAAAAAAAAAAAAAAAAAAAAAAAGAAGAAGAGGAAGAAGAAGTTTCCTTTCCAAACACCACTGCTTACAGACTACGCACCTGGTCACCCAAGAGCTCTGAAGGAGACAGATAGTGGGATTGATGTTGTTTTCGTACTTGCTGACACCACATCCATTCTGCAGCTCATGGATCGATCGGGAGCCATTTGTCTTTCAAGTCTTGTTATTTAAGAAAAACATTTCATAAAGCTAGCGCTGCAAGCTGAAAACTTTCTGGAAAGGATTCACCGTTCTAGATGCCATCAGGAACATCTGTGATTCCTGGGGAGAAGTAAAAATAGCAACATGAACAGGAGTTTGCAAGAAGTTGATTCCAATCTTTATGGATGAGTTTGAGAAATCCAAGACTGCAGTGGGGGAATTCACTGCAGATGTTCTGGAAACAGCAAGAGAACTGAAATTGGAAGTGGATCCTGAGAACGGGACTGGATTGCTGCTGTCTCACGATCAAAGTTTTATAGATGAGGAGCTGATTCTTGGAAATGAGCAAAGAAAATGGTTTCTTGTGGTGGAACCTATTCTTGGTGAAGATGGTGTGCATATTGTTGAAATGACAGGATTTAAGATACTAAATGAACGTAGTTGATAAAGCAGCAGCAGAATTTGAGAGGACTGACTTCAGTTTTGAAAGTTTTACTGTGGGTGAATGTTACCAAACAGCCTCGGGCGCCTGGGTGGTTCAGTGGGTTAAAGCCTCTGCCTTCAGCTCAGGTCATGATCCCAGGGTCCTGGGATTGAGTCCCGCATCGGGCTCTCTGCATGGCAGGGAGCCTGCTTCCCCCTCTCTCTCTGCCTGCCTCTCTGCCTACTTGTGATCTCTCTCTCTCTGTCAAATAAATAAATAAAATCTTAAAAAAAAAAAAACAGCCTCACATGCTACAGAGAAACTGTTCCTGAAAGAAAGAGTCAATCGATGCAACAAACTTCAATGCTATTTTATTCTATTTATTTATAAAAAGATTTTATTTCTTTCTTTATTTGTCAGAGAGAGAGAAAGATAGAGAGAGAGAGCACAAGCAGGCAGAGTGGCAGGCAGAAGCAGAGAGAGAAGCAGGCTCCCCGCTGAGCAAGGAGCCCTATTTCGGGACTCAATCTCAGGACCCTGGGATTATGACCCATTATGACCCAGTTGGCTTAACCAACTGAGCCACCCAGGTGTTCCAATGCTGTCTTATTTTAAAATTACCATGCTACCCCAACCTTTAGCAATCACCACCCTGATCAGTCAGCAGCCCTCAACGTCAAGGCAAGACCCTCCACCACCAAAAAAGGTTATGACTAGCTGAAAGCTCAGATGATAGTTAACATTTTTCAGTGATAAAGTATTTTTAAATTAAGGTATGTACTTTTTAAAAAAAGATTTTACTTGACAGGGAGAGAGAGACAGTGAGAGAGGGAACACAAGCAGGGGGGAGTGGGGGAAGGAGAAGCAGGCTTCCCGCTGAGCAGGGAGCCTGACATGGGTCTCGCTCGATCTGAGGACCCTGGGATCATAACCTGAGCCGAAGGCAGACATTTAACAATTGAGCCACCAAGGTGTCCCCAAATAGAAAGATTTTTAAAGGGTTTATACTTACTGCTTTGTCATCTCTTTTTTCTTTTAGGTATTACATATTTTGTGACCACATGGTATACTGTTAAATATTCTATCCCACTTTTAAAAACCGAGTCATAGTCCATACAAAAGATGATCAGTTTATTTAACAAATCAGCTATTGATAGAGATTTACACTTGCTTTTCCCTGAGTTTCATCCTTATTCATCCTTTACCTCCTATTCTTGCTGCCTTCTCAATGTTTCAGACCCTCCCTCCACTTCCACCCTGGGACTAAATAAAACCTTTCATTCCTGGGCCTTTGATGGCAATGCTGGGGACAGGATGAACCTAGACCAGGGGTCATCTATCTGTTGTATGAAGCCCACTTTGACCTGCATGGTGCGTGGTTGTTTTTGTTTTAAGTAGGCTCCAGACCCACCATGGAGCCCAACATGGGGCTTGAACTCACAATCCTGAGATCAAGACCTGAGCTGAGATCAAGAGCTGGCCACTTAACTGACCAAGACACCCAGGCACCCTGTGGCATGGTGTTTTTAAGTGTTTGAAGTTATTGTCAAGATTTAAAAATTAGAAGATTTCACTTGAAAATCTCCATTCTTGACTTTCTTGAAACATCAGATCTGGCAACTGTGGGCCCACATTTGGCACGGCTGTCATGGCTGGAGTTCAGCTGACTTCTATAGATGAGGAAGAGGTTCTCTGCCAGCCCTGCTGTCTTTACTTACTTGTCTGCTGGCTCCCGTATGCACCCAGCCTCACGCAGGGCTCTGAAGACCCAGATCCGGGAATGCCCTCACTAAACACAAGAACTGCCCAGGAACTGTGTCAGAAGGCAGTATAGTTTAGAGGAAGAAAGCCCTGGACTTGACCCAGGAGGAAGAAATTTTAGTCAGTTGGCCTGATCCTCGTTCTAGTTTACCCATCTGTTAAATGATCTAGATGGGTAGTTCTTCACTGGAAGATGGGAGGAAGGGTCATAATGTTAAAATAAGGTAAAGGTGGATCTAGCTTTACTCCCTAAAGGATGTGATTTCCTCCTGCTTGAGAATGACTACCTTGCTTGTTGAAGATCATCTGCAAATCCAAACAATAACTATCATGTCAGGTTAAGAGCCCAGGTTCTGATTTGAATACCAGCTCTACTATTTCCATGCTATGTGACCTTGGCCAAGCGACTTCACCTCCCCGAGTCTGGTATCTTATATCAGAAATGAGGAAGTAGGAAGTAAGACAACAGTTTCCATTTCAAATCCCACTTTGATAGGACATTAAATCAGATGATGTGTATAAAACACTTTATTGTATTATCTCATTCAATCCTCACAACCTTATGAAGCAGGTAGTAAAAGTAAAGAGTCTGTATAAATGTTGGTTACTTTTACTACCTTCTTCATAAGGTTGTGAGGATTGAATGAGATAATACAATAAAATGTTTTAGCGAAGAGCCAGATACCCAGTCTGTGTTCAGGAAATGGTTACTTATAATTATTATCCATAAAACTCCAAAGGGATTCATTGATTTATCATTGCCAAAGATGGCAGAGAGAGCTGGGTGATGGTTTGACAGGACTTGGAGGAGTAAAGGCAAGGCTCTCACATAGCTTTGAGTCTGAAGTCTGGAAACTGGGAAGCTAGGGAACAAGAGGCAAGGACGGAGATGATGAGTCCTTGTTTGAAGAGTTAGATTCTAAGACTCAAGCAGAAATTGGGATACCTTTTGGAGGAGACAGAAATATGGAAGACAGAACTAAGGGTTGTCAATGTAGAGAAAGAACAGAAGACTAGTTGTCATTGTTGTTTCCATTTTTTTTAAGATTTTATTTATTTATTAGACCGAGAGAGATACAATGAGAGAGGGAACACAAGCAAGGGGAGTGTGAGAGGGAGAAGCAGGCTTCCTGCCAAGCCCGATGCGGGGCTCGATCCCAGGACCCTGGGATCATGACCGGACTGAAGGCAGACGCTTAACAGCGGAGCCACCCAGGTGCCCCTCCATTTTTTTTTTTTTTTAATGGAAATAAAAGTCCTGGGACTTGAAAGAAAGAAGGCAGGGGCCAGATCTGATTGATTTCTGGGTCCCCCTAGCACAGGGCTGGCACCCAGCAGGAACCACTAATTCTCTCTGTGACTTCGTGGAAGTGACTTTTCCCCATCTGAGCCTGTTGCCTCATCTGTAAAATGAGGAATAACAAATCCACCTCTGAGGGTGTTGTAAGGATTCTGAGTTTGGAAAGTGCCAGCGAAAAGTGCACAAATGGTGTCTGGTGTGACAACCCTCAGCACACCCACCAGAATGGGAAAAAAAAATTGAAAGAGTATCAAGTGTGTGCACAAGTGGTGGGAGTGCAAGTTAGTAGAGTCTGACAGTGTCTACTAAAACCAAACACACACCCACCTTTTGACCAGCAATTCTACTCCTTGGGATATACCCAAATGTCTATGGAAGAAATGGACAAGAATGTTCACAGCACGCGAATAACCCCAAGCAGGAAAATATTCAGTTTGAGGCATATTCACACAATAGAAAGCAGACAGAAATGAAAATGAAGGAACTATTCATCTGTGCAATTGGACGTCACAAACGTGATTTAGGTAAAAAAGAAGCCAAATACACAGTACGTGCCACATGAATGGAAACAGACAAAAGTAATCCAGGCGGCCGGAGGTCAGAAAAGGAAAAACTTTCAGAGGCGATAGCGTGGCAGGAAAAGAGCCTGTGGGGGGCACCTGGGGGCACCTAATGTTTGGTATCTTGGTCTGGGTATTGGCTATACTGGTGTGTTCACTTTGCGTAAAGCCATTGAATGGCACACTAACGATGTGTAGACGTCTCTGTATTTATACTTCAATAAAATGTTTACTTATCAAACACTGAGCCATGTAACCCCGGGCCAGAAGCCCGCGCGGGCTGTGGGGACAGACAGATCCGGGGCTCCACGCTCTGAGTGTTGTGACAGACAAGTAGCTTCAAAGCTCTGAGCCTGTTTCCTTCTCTGTCAAAGGGAAGATATTGTCAAGATTCAGTGAGTTGAGGTACCTATGACTTAGGCAGGGCCTGGCGTGGATAGATCTGCAGGTCTCTTGAGCAACCCAACGCCTGGCACGGCTGCCTCATTTTCTCCAGCCCTGACGGTGTTTCTACCTGATTCACTGCTAATCTGTAACACAGGCTTGGGGCTTCTCACCCTTGATGGGAGAAAAAGAAACCAAGGCCACACTTTGCTGAGTCTTGAATTCCCGGGGTGGAATTCCTCTCAAGCTCTTCGAAGGACTACCTCTATTGCTTTACCACCATAGTTTTGCTCCTGTTAGTGTCACTTTTTCTGATCGCTATAACCACTCCCCAAGATGTATTTGCAATGACTTTCTGAGCATGGGGCCCACTGATACACATCTGAAGAGCCTCAAGACTGATGTTTTACTAGGTATGAGTAAATAATCTTATTTTAGCAGCAGCTAGCCCCTCAAGGTCCTGAAATCTTTACTTCCAAATTCCTTAGAGACTTACTCTATCCTTAGCCCGCCCCCACCCCAAACTAGAAGGTATTTAATCCGTCACTCCCCACAAACACAAGTGCAGCTTTTCCTGCCCACGGGTCCTGTCCCCCTACTATAATAAAGCACCTTCTTTCACCAAAAACGTTTCAAGAATTCTTTCTCCAGCATTAGCCCCTGGCCCACAGCACATCAACCCCCAGGGTGGCGCCCGGTGCTTCCTGCCCCCACGCGGCGTTCAATCCTCGGACGCAGCCCACATTTCTATCTCCTAAAGGAACCCCTCTGGGGAACCTCGCCCAGAGCATCTCCAGCCCCGCCAGTAAATGGGGCTGGAGAGCCACCAGCATTCGGCCACCAAGCTCTCCCTGACGGATATGCGAGTTCCGCAATTGAAAAAGCAACGAGGCAGAGCCTCCCGCTGGCGAGAAAAAACCCGCGCAGACGCCGCTCGAGGCCCTGCCTCCACGCCCTACTGCGCAAGCGCACTATCCCAAGCCCGGGTAAGGAGGGCGCGTTGGCTGGTCTTGGGGGCGGAGTCGAGGACGAAGGCTTCCCTTCCCTCCATCCTTTGCGGCCCAGCCAGCCAGCTCTAGCGACATCTTAAACTACGTTTCCCAGAACCCACTGAGGCCCTAGTCTTCCGGCAGCGTCGGCGGAAGCGGTGACTAGATCTGGCTGGGCCACACAGAGGCCGGCTTGGTCACTATGGAGGAAATAGGCATCTTGGTGGAGAAAGCTCAGGTCCGGTGGGGCCAGGCTCGCGGGGAGAGGGCGAGGCCGACCTGAGCGGGGTGCTGAGTGGCTGCGGGAATTCCGGCCCAGGTCCGGCTGGTTCTGAAGGCCGCGGTGGAGAGCTCTGTGCTGCCCCGAGGCCTGGCTCCGTGGCTGAATGATGTTAGGAGGGTAGTAAGGCTCAGAACGCGCGGCTGCAGGAATGAGTGACGTTACGGATTCTTTGGCATGGAATGATTTCGGGGGCTAGCCAGGAGTGCTTAATGACATCGGTGGCCCGGCGAGGCTGCGGATGTGTCGGGGTGTGAGTGATAGGGCCTGGGCCGTGGGCCGAATGATGCCTCAATGTGGGCGGGGGAGCTGACTGACGTTCGGGGCTTGGCTGGGGTTGGGGGGCTACGTAATATCTGTGGTCTGGCCGCGTGATGTTTGCGGCCGACCTAGGGAACTGAATGACATAAGGATCTCATGTGAGTTTGGGTTTTGTGACATGAGGGATGTTTTGGGGAAAACTGGGTATTGTTGGAATGTTCGAAGGTGACTTTAACAGCCTCTAATGAGATAGCCGTATGATACTAGGAACTTGTTGAGGGGCTAAGAGGCCTTGGAGTCCGGTAAGGAGTTGATGTGACCTTTAGGCCCTCGTTGGGAGTTAGGTGACCCTGGGGATAGAGGGCTGAGAGGCTTGTAGGGTCTATTGAGAGGGACTGAATGATGTCAGGAGCCTCAGGCGGTTCGTGGCGGAATGGGGAGGATGCTCTAGATCCTTTCATGAGGGGATGCTCTTCCAGCCTGAGTTTTCTCCCTTGTTCTAGGATGAGATCCCAGCACTGTCTGTGTCACGGCCCCAGACTGGCCTTTCCTTCCTGGGGCCTGAGCCTGAGGACCTGGAGGACCTGTACAGCCGCTACAAGGTACTGTCACCCCCAGTTCAGACCCTGCACAGGGCCCAGCACGCCATACTCCCCTACACCTTCCACTCCCGCCTGGCTCAGCAGGGCCAGAGCCAGCCGTCCGCCTTACCCCTCTTCACTCACAGAAGCTGCAGCAAGAGCTGGAGTTCCTCGAGGTGCAGGAGGAGTACATCAAGGATGAGCAGAAGAACTTGAAGAAGGAATTCCTCCACGCCCAGGAAGAGGTGAAGCGGATCCAGAGCATCCCACTGGTCATCGGGCAGTTTCTGGAGGCTGTGGATCAGAACACAGCCATTGTGGGCTCCACCACAGGTGCGCGGGTAGGGGGCACCTCATTCGCTCATCTGTTCGGTCAGTATCGGTTAACTCTTTCCGGTCACGGACCAGGAAGTGTGTTGGAGTCTTAGAAGAGTGAACAAGGCAAAGCAACTTAATGGTGTTTTTCTAACTTTGATACAAGAGTAGACGTATATTTCACATTCTCTCTCTACGTGTGTGTATGTTTTGTGTGTGTTCGTGTATATGTATGTACCGACGTGTACAGCTGACCTTTGAACAACACAGTTTGAACTGTGTGGGTCTTACACACGGATTTTTTGATAAATACTGTACAGTACTGTAAACGTATTTTCTTGCAGATCACTCAGTAACATTTTTTTCTGCCTTACTTTACCGTAAGGATATAGTACCTAATAGGTAAAACATACAAAACACGTGTTAATTGACCGCTTATAGTATTGGTAAGGCTTCTGTTCAATGGCTATGAGTAGTTGAGTTTTGAGGGAGTCAAGTTCTGTATGGATTTTCAATTGCTTGGGGGGTTCTGCGCTGCTAACCCCTGCAGTGTTCAGGGGTCAGTGGCATACATATACACACTGGAAGTCTCATCAAATGATATTTAGCCTGACTGTGTGTCACATACTCTGATGTTTCCCATTCCGTTCTAGTCTGGTTTTGTCTTAAACAGTGTTCGGGATGTGATCCTCTAAATTGATTTCATGACAGTTACTGAGTTGGGACCTGCAATTTGAAACCGTGGGTGAAGTGTGAAGACACTGGGCTCTGGTAGGACTCAGTACGTGGTAGCTGCTGTTGTTAACAGGGACTCAGGCCCTGCCCTCATGATGGGTGTTATCTCTGTGTGTTATCTGTCATTTCCTGCTTTTGGCCTCTACTCCTGCGGACCAAGCATGTTCTGGAAGGGTGAGGAAAGGTGTATAACTGGGCCTGGAATTGGACTGTTGGGAGGGAGATAACCTGGAATGAGGCTTATGTCTTGGATCTGTAGGACTTAGAGGGACAGTGGGGCTGTCCCTGAGATGCTGACATGGGCAGAAGAGTAGGTTTGGAGGGAGGCAGTGCGGGCAGCTTTGGACTTCATGGGAAGGGGTCTGTGAGGCTGCTGGACAGCCAGGTCTGAAGGTCAGGAGAGAGACTGATGCTGGACAGAGGTGTGTATCACTGCCATAAGAGCAGAAGGTCGATGGGGGCTGGGCAAGCAGGGAGGAGTCTGGTGCAGAGACTTGGGTGGGAACAGAAGGCTGAATCAGGGGGGTTCTGTGAGAAAGGAGAGGAGGTTGGTTGGAGACATTCAGGAGGCTGCGTAGGGACTGATGGGCTGTGGAGGGCAGGGGAGAAAGGTCCAGAATGAGGCTTGGGACTCTGGCTGGTGACTAGGGACCACGGGCCTCCCTGAGATGGGGACCCAGGAGGAACAGCACAGTTTGAGAGAAGATACTGAGACCACAACCCAGTGAGTGAGGGAGACCCTGGGGACATGCGGGGGGGACGCAGTCCAGGAGGCTGCTGCTCAGCTAGGGCTGGAGCTCGAGAGACTGTTGGGGCTGGAGATGGACAAGGAAACTGTCATCACGAACGTGGGGATGGCCAGGAGGGCCATTCTGAGTCTGAGCGAAAGATAACAGCGGCCTGGAGGCTACGACTGCGGGGTTTTGGGGGGGGGGAGATGGTTCTGAGGTTCTGGCACTTCTGACTTGCCCTGCCCCCCTTCTGTCTCCCAAAGGCTCCAACTACTACGTGCGCATCCTGAGCACCATTGACCGGGAGCTGCTCAAGCCGAACGCCTCAGTGGCCCTCCACAAACACAGCAATGCCCTGGTGGACGTGCTGCCACCCGAGGCTGACAGCAGCATCATGATGCTTACCTCAGGTGGGAGGGGGAGCCTGGGGCCGGTGGGCCTGAGGGGACCCTGCAGGCCAGGCTGGGAGCCCCCGCTCTGCTCTCCCACCAGACCAGAAGCCAGACGTGATGTATGCAGACATCGGGGGCATGGACATCCAGAAGCAGGAGGTGCGGGAGGCCGTGGAGCTTCCACTTACACACTTCGAGCTCTATAAGCAGGTGAGGGGTTGGGCGGGGCCCCGCCCTGGAACTCAAGTTAGCAGTGGGACTCCCTGGCTCATCCTTCCTTACCTCTGCATTTCAGATTGGCATTGACCCTCCCCGAGGTGTCCTCATGTACGGCCCACCTGGCTGTGGGAAGACCATGTTGGCAAAGGCCGTGGCTCATCACACGACAGGTGAGCCTGGGCCCATCCCTGGAGCTCTGGCCTTCTGGGCTCTCAGGACCTTGCCCCCTGCTTTCTCATCTTCCCCAGGAAGTGACGAGGTGTGATGATTAAGAACGGGGCCTGTGGGTCAAAGCCCTAGGGTGACTCTTACTGGCTGTGCCGTCCTAGGGAGGTGGCTTCACTGCCTGGTGCCTCAGTTTCCTTGTCTCACAGAAGACTTGCCTCTCAGTGGGTTGTCACCCATCAGTAACTGTGAGTTCAAATTCATGGGTTGCAACCAGCATTTAAGAAAATGAAACCGGAAACATCAGAGTCCATCCCACATAGTAGGAGCTCATATGACTTTGTAGAAACCTGTTGCACACACACACGTTTGTGGTTATTTATGTACGTATTCTTTTTCTTTCTTTTTTTTTTATGATTTTATTTATTTATTTGACAGACAGAGATCACAAGTAGGCAGAGAGGTGGGGGGAGGCAGGCTCCCCGCTAAGCAGAGAGCCCGACGCGGGGCTCGATCTCAGGACCCTGAGATCATGACCTGAGCCGAAGGCAGAGGCTTAACCCACTGAGCCACCCAGGCGCCCTCTTTTTCTTATACACGTAATTCTTACGTATTTCTTATCATAGGTTCCAGACAAAAATGTCTGAAGGTCGCTATATTACTATTTGTAAAGCCTGAGGATCAGGATCAGCACATCCTAAAATACTAACACGTGAGCTGGGGGGCGGCAAGAGGCAGTGGTTAAGCAATGGGTTTTCTGGGCCAGGCTGAGTGCATTTGAGATCTGCCTCCCCTACAACCTTTTATGTAAGCTCGTGTATGTCACTACTCAGTAAGTTAGTCTCTCTCTGACTCCCGTTTCCTATCTGTCTGGGTTACTCAGAGGATTAAATCAGTATAAAGCTAGAACCATACCTGGCACATAGAGAGTAGACAAAAAATGTCGGTCATCGTCACGAATATTCATTTGTTTAGAGGTTCCTGGGACTTCTCCTCTCCCAGGCCCTGAGCTGAGCTCAGACGTATCTCCTGTGTTGGAGAATCTCCCAGTGTGCCTGGGGAAAAAGAAAAAGAAACACTTAGAATTCCGTCATTCAGTTACTATTTATTGAGTACCTAATGTGTGCCAAGCCGCGTTCTAGGTGCCGGAGACGTGGCAGTGAAACAGAACAAAGTTTTCTTTCTTTGTGGAGGTGATGTCTTAGTTGGGGATGTCCTTGAACAGTAAACAGGTGAACAGATTATAGATCCCATGGTGCCGAACGTGCGATGAGAGGAAGCAGGACCAGGGGATAGAGAATAGTATGGCTGCCACTTTGCGTGGCAGAACTGGGGGCTGGTCAAGGAAGACGTTTATGAGGCGACGTTTACATAAAGACCTAAAAGACATGAGGGAGTGAGTCGTCCTGAAGATGTCTGGGGGAGGCAGGAACGTGCTTAGTGTCCCAGGAATAATAGGGACGCCCTGTAGCTGAAAGGAGTGAGCGAGGGGCTCACAGTTACAGGGGGGGTTGAATGCGAGCAGTCTGCCGAGCAGCAGATGTCTGGAGAAGCAGGGAGAGAAGTGGGATTGCCCTTACAGGAGGGCAAGTCGGTCCTCTCAGGTTCAGCTTCCCAGAGGAAGCGAGGCATGAGCGATTTGTCAGGCACACAGCTGGGAGGGAGCATCCCAGAGTAGTATGTGCAAAGGCCCGGGGTGGGAAAGAACTTTTATTTAGTGAGTCGTGAGTAGACTATGACTAAACTCCACAAGGGCAGGACCTCGTTCGTTGGTTCTTTCCCATGTTTCCAGCGCCTGCCCAGTAACCTCACTGTGGTACTTGCTCAGCCAATGTTGGGGGCCTGGCTGAAGGCTGAAGGAGGGCTGTGCTTGGCAGGTCCCCAGGGGTGAGACTGGAAAACTCAGAAAGGTTGTGAATATAGTCTCAGCGTGAATCTCAGATTTTGCACATTGTCCTGAGAGCAGGGTGGCTTTAGACAGGCAGGAGCCAATAGAAATAAGATGCAAGCTGCACCTAGAATTTAAGAATTTTAAGTACTCATTCAAAAAAATAAGTTAGAAGAAATAGGTGAACCTATTAAATCTTACATTACGAGTAGCCTCAAAATACCATTATTTGAACAGGTAGCAGATACAAAATTTGCGATTTTTTTCTATTACTTACCATAGTAAAATATATGTAACAAAAATTACCATTTTAACCAATTTTTAAGTATACAATTCAGTGGTATTAAAAACATTCACAGTGCTGCACAGCCTCTACCACTGTCCCATTTCCAGAACTCGTTCGTCATCCCAGACTGAAACTTGTATCCATTAGACGCTAACTCCGTGTTTCTCCAGACCCCTTTGCCCCCAGACCTGATAACCTCTATTCTGCGTTCAGCGGCGATGAATTTGGCTGTCATATATGAGTATTTCATAGAAGTAGATGAGTCGAACGACATTCGTCTTTTCATGACGGGCTTTTTCACTTAACCTCTTGTCTTCAGGGCTCATCCATGCTGGAGCGGGTGTCAAAACAGAATTCCTTTTTAAGGCCAAATAATATTCCACTGTATGTACGTACCCTGTTTTCTTTATGTGGACATCTATGAAGATATTTTACACTTGTTTGTGCTAAGTCTCTGGAAGGCCAATGAGTATTTCACAGTGACAGCCTATCTCATTTTGGACCAGCCACATTTCCGTTTCCCCAGCAGCCACACGTGGCCAGTGGCCACCCCATTAGAGAAGTGGTATGATCAGATTAGCTTTTTGAAAGATGATCCTGGCAGCTGGAAGTGAGCTGGAGGGAGGAGAAATCTGACAGCCAGTCAGAAGACTTTGGAGTGATCGGGAGGACTGTGGTAGCCTTGGGCAAAGGCCTTGGAGGTGGCTGGAGAAGGTAGAATCAAGGGGTAGAAGGGACAGGATTTACTGACTGACTAGAAGGGGTTGGCAAGTGGGAGGGGTCAGGAGCAACTTTCATTTCCTCACTTGGGTCACGGGGGTCGGGGGGTGGGTAATGGTGACCTTCACAGGACTGGCGTCAGGGGAAGACGGAGTGAATGTGGGACGCGCTATAATTCAGTGACCTGGAGATTTTCACTGAAACACAGTACAAGAGATTGGGAGGATGGGGAAGGGGCGGCAGGGGGACAGGGCACTGCAGCACCTGAGTGTGGGGAAGGCAGACAGTCCGAGGCCCGAGTCGGATATGGGGAGCTCAGAAGTTGGGATTTCACAGGTAACAGCGTGGACACCTGCAGAGCAGCCACAGAAATGTGTGGCCGAAGCAGACACTGGGATGTGTTTAGATACCCTGAGGTTTGCCGTCGAGCAAGCCCACTCGTAATGAAGGTATCGGAGAGAAGGGACACCTTGAGCCAGGTGTGGATGCTGGATGTTAGGGCATGGCAGGGGCAGGCCAGCCAAGTGCACGGCTCCTGGTTAGGTTAGAAGACCCACAGGGCTGCCTCGTGGACAGTGTGGCTCCCTTCCCTGCTGTGGCTGAAAGGAGGGTTCTGGGGGTTGATCCATGCTTCGCAGAGCCACATCTAGTCGTTAACAAATAAGTTAGACTTTAAGAAGTAAGTTCAAAAGGAGAGGCCCGGAACAAGCCTGTCTTCAACCACATTGCCACTTGCTGGTTAATCAGAATATGTGCTTAGGGTCCCGGATGCTTGCATGATATTCAAAAGTGGGTCCTTTTCCATACCAAACGGAATTCCAAGCAGAACTTCAAGCTCTCGGTGAGGTGGTATGATACCGTAGTGTATGGACAGCATCTCCTTTTTTTTTTTTTTTTTTTTTAAGATTCTATTTATTTGACAGAGAGAGACGCAAGAGAGGGAACAAACAAGGGGAGTGAGAGAGGGAGAAGCAGGCTCCCCCAATCAGGGAGCCTGATATGGGGCTCGATCCCACGAGCCTGGGATCATGACGTGAGCCGAAGGCAGACGCCTAACAACTGAGCCACCCAGGCGCCCCACAGATCTCTTTTTTCTCTTACTGATTTTTTCAACATGTGGAGATCCAGGGGTTTGTTTTTTCTGTCTTAGATTCCACAGATGTCTCTGTTTTCCTCCATATGGGCTTTTGAAGCACAGATGCATTTTTTTTTTTTTAAATGATGTCCTGGTATTTAAATGTTGAGCCAAAAATGACACATCTGTGATAGGATTCATGATTTGAGCTGCTGGGTCGCTGTGGGGTGTGGGCAGATGGCTGGTTCTCCCAGCAGGATCTGGGACGCAGCCCCAGGGCATGAGAGAATGGCTGGGTTACTTGGAGTGGGTGTCAAAGAAAGGGATGCCTTCAGGGGATTCTCAGTTTCAGTAAAGCAGCACGCCCCGCCCCGTGGGAGGCCCTTCCTCTTCTAACCCTTGTCATCCTGCCATCAGCTGCATTTATCCGGGTTGTGGGCTCAGAGTTTGTACAGAAGTACCTGGGCGAGGGCCCCCGCATGGTCCGGGATGTGTTCCGCCTGGCCAAGGAGAACGCACCTGCCATCATCTTCATTGATGAGATCGATGCCATTGCCACCAAGAGATTTGACGCGCAGACAGGGGGTGAGTGATGCTTCCGCAGGGCCTGGGGTCTTGGGCAGGCTTGTACGGGATGCCCAGGACTGACTGTGTTGCGCTCTCTAGCTGACAGGGAGGTTCAGAGAATCCTGCTGGAGCTGCTGAATCAAATGGACGGATTTGACCAGAACGTTAACGTCAAGGTTCAGGATTCAGGGTGGACAGGGGGCGGTGTGGTATGGGAATTAGGGAAAGGTGGAGGCTGGCATGTGTGGGGGCAGGTATCATGACAGGAAGGAGGGTGTGGGGGGGGCACAGAGGTCTGAGCTGGCCTGTCCCCAATGCCAGGTGATCATGGCCACAAACAGAGCAGACACTCTGGATCCTGCCCTGCTGCGGCCAGGACGCCTTGACCGTAAAATCGAATTTCCACTCCCTGATCGCCGCCAGAAGAGATTGATTTTCTCCACTATCACCAGCAAGATGAATCTTTCTGAGGAGGTTGACTTGGAAGATTGTATCCTGCTCTAGAAGGGAGGGGAG
This sequence comes from Mellivora capensis, assembly GCA_004024625.1. Lineage (NCBI taxonomy): Eukaryota > Metazoa > Chordata > Mammalia > Carnivora > Mustelidae > Mellivora > Mellivora capensis. The sequence continues at coordinate 61,285 of PISX010008841.1, read as the reverse complement.
GGTCCCGGTTGGGAGCGGGGACTGGATCTTCATCACCACCTCTGCCTTCACTGCAACCCACCTTGTGCAGGGCGGGACACCAGGGTCCAACGATGGGGGTGGTGACAAAGACAGCCCGAGGATGACTTCTGGTTCCAGGCATTTACCCCCTCGTGCAGGGAATGGTTTCCTTAACTCACCTGCCACAGATGTGGCCCGACCAGATAAGATTTCAGGAGCTGATATCAACTCCATCTGTCAGGAGGTGAGTGAGGGTTTCTCTTTGGATCCAGGCAGGGGTGTATGGAGACCCTTCCTTTTTGAGACTGCTCTGCCACCATCTTCGTGTCCCACGTTGTCTCCCTGGGGCTTGGGGCCTGGTCTCTTCCCCCACCATCACTAGGGCTGGGGAATAGATTTTAACTGTTATCCCTCAACAGAGTGGAATGTTGGCAGTCCGTGAGAACCGCTACATTGTTCTGGCAAAGGACTTCGAGAAAGCGTACAAGACCGTCATCAAGAAGGATGAGCAGGAGCATGAGTTTTATAAGTGACCCAGCCCCTGTGGGGGAAGGGGAGGGGAGGGGGGACTTCTCTCACCTTCCAACTTCTGTCCCCAAACCTAGTGTTTTTTCTTTACCCAGGATTGGTTTACTCAATAAATATACAAGATTAAATCTGTTCAATTTCCTCCTAAAAGTTTCACTCCTTTGGAGAAAACTGGGCCATGAATAGGATGTTCTGTCCCCTCCTGCTCTCCTGACAGATGAATGGGTGAGGTACAGGCCTGGGTTACAGTTTGAGAGAGAAGCAAAGAATTCAGATCAGATGACCCTAGAAATTTGGGGAAAAGAACAAATTGAATCGCAGACTGACCCTGGACCACAAAATAAAGCCCCTGCACATTTCGCCACCCACATTTCCTAGAGTAGGTAGAAGACCATTTGTGTCTTTGGTGATTCCTGCCTTCCTCACACTCAGAGGGAGTATCAAGGATGAGGAGATAGCCCCGCAGAGTCCCCGAGAGTAGGGATGAGGGTTGTGGAGAGGAGGTGGGATGGCTGGGTTTTGTGACTGCCTCTGGCTCTCCTCCATGTGGTCTTGTTGGGGCACGAATGTGTTTGGTTGGGCCAATTCCCATTCTCTCTTGAGGGCTCTCCCTCTGGGCAGCCTTCCCTAATGCCCCAAGTTGGGAAGGAACCTTTCTGTGCTCCACTGGCCCCATGTACCTGTCCTGCTTGGCACTTATGCCCCCTTAGACTTTGTCACGTGCTTGCCTGTCCCTCCTCCGAACTGGAACCTCCTATAGGCAAGGGATTGTGACCTGATCACAATTCAAGTCCCAGTGCCTATACATGGTAGACTTTCACTTAATATTTCTTGAACAAATGCATGAATGTCACTATATATTTGGAGGTGAGCTAGAATAAAGTGTAAGGAAAAACAGTAGTCACAGGCCCTTGAGGAGATGGGGGTGATTCTTCTGCAGAGACATTGGAGACATTACCCTTTCTTCCCCTGCCCCTGAAACTCATTAAAATAAGAATAAGGAGAGAAGAGAGCGAGATGGACATTCCCGAGGACACAGGAGCACCACAGTTTTGGGGAGAGGCTGATAACTGCTCATGAACCTAACTGAGTGTGAGCTACAGGGGAGCCCAGATTCTCACACTTGAGAGATCAAAGGTGCCCCGTTCTGAAGGGGAAGGCTGGAAATGTGGGCTACCAGAACAGCTACCAAAAATCAGAATTCATACACTAAGTGGGACTTGAACCTGGCCTGCAGTGGAAGAATGAACTGTTGTTTTTCCAGGCCCCAAGCCCCTTCTCCAGCCTGGCTGGAGGTTTACTCCAGGAAAGGCTGGACCCTGGGTCCCTGGGCTGGCAGGCCTGAAGTGGGGATGAGAGTGGGCGCATGTGCCGAAGACAAGCTTAAGTGAGAGCCCCAGGCAGGCAACTGAAGGATTCTATGTGAGGAAACTGAGCAGCACAAGAGAAAGAAAAGAGAGTGGGTTGTTCAGACACCTTAAGCCCTCATCTTTCCCACTCAGTAGCAGCTAATACCTAAAACTGATGAATTAGAAATTATAGAAATTAGAAAGTATTTTGAACTCCTTCAGTTAAAACAAAGCCTATCAAAATGTATGGGATGCAGTTACGGCTGTTTTTAGTGGGAAATTCGTATCTTACATACATGCCTATGGTACCATAAAAGAATTAAGATCAAAAATCATTTGGAAGAATTCACCAGTGAGGCTCTTTGATCCCAAGCTTTTCTTTGTTGGAAGGTACTGGAATGCTGATTCAATCTCCTTTCTAGTTCTAAATATATTTAGATTTTCTATTTCTTCATGATTCAGTCTTATAAGGTTGTGTTTCTAGCAATTTGTCCATTTCATCTAGGCTATCCAGTTTGCTGGCACAAATTGTTCATAGTACTCTCCTATAAACTTGGTAATATTACTTCTTTCATTTCTTTTTTAAAATTTTTATTTTTTAAATTACTTCTTAATTTAAATTTTAGGTAGTTAATATACAGTGGAATATTGGTTTCTGGAGTAGAATTCAGTGGTTCATTACTTACAACACCCAGTGCTCATCATATATACCTATATATGTATATATACATACATACATACATACATACACACCATATATTCTTTATCCATTCATTAGTCAATGCACACTTAGGTTCTCTCCATAGTTTGGCTATTGTTGATAATGCTGCTATAAAATCAGGGTGCATGTATCCCTTCAAATCTGTATTTTTGATTTTTGGATTTCAGATAAACAATAAGTTTTACTATAAGAATGTCCCTGGGGTGCCTGGGTGGCTCAGTGGGTTAAACCCTCTGCCTTCTGCTCAGGTCATGATCCAGGGTCCTTGGATTGAGCCCCCGCATTGGGCTCTCTGCTTAGCAAGGGAGCCTGCTTCCTCCTCTCTCTCTCTCTGCCTGCTTCTCTGCCTACCTGTGATATCTGTCTGCCAAATAAATAAATAAAATCTTAAAAAAAAAAGGATGTCCTTATTCTTATAAGTATTTATAAAAATGTACTATAAATATTGAAAATGTTTATCATATACTAGAAAATTATTTTAATTATGTTCATTAGCCATTTGTTTTTGATGCAGTGTTCAATGATCCATTAGTTGCATATAATACCCAGTGCTCATCACATCACATGCCCTCCTTAATACTCATTACCAGTTACCCCATCCCCCTATGCCCCTCTCCTCTGTAACCCTCACTGTGTTTCCCAGAGTCGAGAGTCTCTCATGGTTTGTCTCCCTCTCTGATTTCTTCCCACTCAATTTTCCCTCCCTTCCCCTGTGGTCCTCTGCGCTATTTCTTATATTCAACATATGAGTGAAACCATATGATAATTGTCTTTCTCTGCTTATTTCACTTAGCATAATCCCCTCCAGTTCCATCCATGTCAGTGCAAATGGTAGGTACTCATCCTTTGATGCTGAGTAATATTCCATTGCATATATGAACCACATCTTTATCCATTCATCCCTTGAAGGACATCTCAGCTCCTTCCACAGTTTGGCTATTGTGGACATTGCTGCTATGAACATAGGGGTTCATGTGCCCCTTCTTTTCATCTGTACATCTGTATCTTTGAGGTAAATACCCAGTAGTGCAATTACTGGGTCATAGGGTAGCTCTATTTTTTTTTTTAAAGATTTTGTTTATTTGTCAGAGAGAGAGAGAGAGAGGGAGCACAGGCAGACACAGTGGCAGGCAGAGGGAGAAGCAGGCTCCCTGCCGAGCAAGGAGCCCAATGTGGGACTCGATCCCAGGACGCTGGGATCATGACCTGAGCCGAAGGCAGCCGCTTAACCAACTGAGCCACCCAGGCGTCCCGGTAGCTCTATTTTTAATATCTTGAAGAAACTCCATACTGTTTTCCAGAGTTCTATTTTTAACATTCTGAGGAACCTCCATCTCTTTCATTTCTAATGTAGTTATTTGAGTCTTCTCTCCTTTTAGTCAGCCTAGCTAATGATTTGTCAGTGTGTTGATCTTTTTGGAGAAACAACTCGTGGTTTCATTAATTTCCTCTACTGTTTACTTAATTGTCCCTACTGTTTTTCTATCCTCTATTTTATTTTTCTACTCTGATCTTTATTGTTTCTTTCCTTCTAGTACCTATGGGTTTAGTTCTTCTCTTCTAGTTCTTTCAGGTGTGAGGTTCAGTTGTTGATTTGAAATCTTTTTAATATAGACATTTACTGTCTACTCTTATTGCTTCTGTTGCATCTCACAAGTTTTGGTAGTTAGTGCTTTTGTTTTCATTTGTCTCAAGATATTAGATATTAGAAAATTAGATATTAGATATTAAAAAATTCTAATTTCACGTGCCTGGATGGCTCAGTTGAGTGACTGCCTTTGGCTCAGGTCATGATCCTGGAATCCCAGGATCAAGTCCCACATCGGGCTCCCTGCTCAGCTGGGAGTCTGCTTTTCCTTCTGATCCTCCTCCGCCTCATGCTCTAATAAATAATAAATATTTTTTAAAGATATTTTCTAATTTCCCTTGTGATTTCTTCAACTCATTAGTTAAGAGTGTATTAATTTCCACATATTTGTTGATTTTCCAGTTTTCCTTATGTCATTGAATTCTAGTTTCAATCTTTTAAATTTTATTAATATTTGTTATGTGGTTTAACATATGGTCTATCCTGAAGAATATTCCATGCGCACTTGAGAAAAATGTATTCTATTGTTGGAGTGTTCTGTATATATGTCAGGTCCAACTATTCTATAGTATTGCTCAAGTCCTCTATTTTCTTATTGATCGTCAGTCTGGTTGTCCTATATATTATTGAAAGTAGAGTACTGAAGTCTTGCCCTTCAATTCTGTCAACATTTGCTTTATATATTTCAGAGCTCTGATGTTTGCCACATTTATGTTTGTAACTGATATATCTTCTTGGTATATTGACCTCATTATCATTATATTATATAATGTCCTTCTTTGTTTCTTGTACAGTTTTTAATTTAGTCAATTTTGTGTATTAGTATAGCCATTCCTTCTCTATCTTGGTAATTATTCACAATATCTTTCCCAATCATTTCATTTTGAAACTATGTGTCTTGGATCTAAAGTGAGTCTCTTGTAGACAGCATATAGTTGGATTCTGTTTTGTTTTATATACATTCTGCCAATCTACATCTTTTGGTTGGGGAGTTTAATCCCTTTACATTTAAAGTAATTACTGATAATGAATTATTTTTGGTATTTTGTTGTTTCTTATATCTTATTGTCTCTCATTTTCTCCACTATTGCCTTCCTTGGTATTAGTTGGTTTTATATAGTGACAAATTTTGATTCTCTTCTCATTCACTATATATGTTTTTCAAGTTTTTATCTAAATTCAAGGGGTGCCTGAGTGGCTCAGTGGGTTAAGCCTCTGCCTTCAGCCCAGGTCGTGATCTCAGAGTCCTGGGATTAAGCCCCGAGTTGGGCTCTGTACTCAGCAGGAAGCCTGCTTCCCCTCTCTCTCCGCCTACTTGTGATCTCTCTCTCTCTCTGTGTCAAATAAATAAATAAATAAATATCTTTTAAGAAATAAATTCCAGTTCACATACAGTGTAATATTAGTTTCAGGTGTAGAATTTAGTGATTCATCACTTACATACAACACCTGGTGCTCATCACAAGTGCCATCCTATTAATCCATCACCTATTTGTACAGGGGACATGCTAATCTTCTCTGTATTTTTCCGATTTTAGAATGTGTGCTGCTGAAGCGAGCACTCATTCACTATATTTTTCAAGTTATTTTCTTAAAAAAAAAAAATTTATTTATTTATTTATTTATTTATTTATTTGATAAACAGAGATCACAAGTAGGCAGAGAAGCAGGCAGAGAGAGAAAGGGGGAAGCAGGCTCCCTGCTGAGCAGAGAACCCAATGTGGGGCTCAATCCCAGGACCCTGGGATCATGACCCTAGCCGAAGGCAGAGGCTTTAACCCACTGAGCCACCCAGGCGCCCCTCAAGTTATTTTCTTAATAGATTCTCTGAAGCATACCATATACATTTTTAAAATTTTTATTTATTTGAAAGAGAATGAGAGAGCAAGCATGAGTAGGGGCGGAGGAGCAGGGGGAAAGGGAGAAGCACATGCCCTGCTGAGCAGGAAGCCTGACATGGGGCTTGATCCCAGGACCCTGGGATCATGACCTGAGTTGAAGGCAGACACCTGACTGAACCGTCCAGGTGCCCCACATACCATATACATCTTAATGTAGAATTGACTTTGGAGTTATAGCAACTTAATTCCACTGATGTATATGTTACTCCTATGTAGTTTCATTCCATCCTCCCACTCTCTGTGTTCTTATTGTTATACATATCTATGTATGCTATAAATCCTGAGATCAAAACACACCTCAAAGATTGATCTTAAAAACTAGCCCTTCCAGAATTAAATTGGATCAGACTACTGAGCAATTTATGCTTCCAAGAAATTGTTGAAAACAGCAGAACAATCATCAGGAAATCAGTGGAACCTAATGGGCTGGAAATAAATACAAATGAGGCAGACTGCTTCACAGTGAGATCAGGGGAAAAGATAGCTGGAGACTCCTGCCATCCCAGGTGACTGAGAATATACCCAAGCACAACACTAAATGCTTCACACTGCAAAGGGAAATGGATTTCACTAAAATCGCCTAGTCAAAACACAAAGCAAATTAAACAGAAAACAGCAAAAGCAAGTCTGGGGGTGAGCGGAGGGATTGGTATTCAGAGTTGCTACAATATGTTACCTAATATATCCAGTGTTTAATAAGAAAATGGAACAAGAACAAAGGAAGATATGAAGATAATATTTCACCAAGTAGAAAATATCAGTATAGAGATAGAAATAATAAAAATAACCAAATGGCAATTCTGGAGTTGAAGAATGCCATAACTAACATTAAAAAAAATCACAAGAGGTAACCAGTAGGTTTGAATTGGCAGAAGAATAAGAAAACTTGAAGATAGGTAAACAGATATTATACAATCTGAAGAACAGAGAAAATAGAGTGAAGGAAGATGGACAGAGACTCACATAAATTTGGAACATCTTTAGGTGCATCAACGTACATTTAATGAGAAAACGAGGAGGAGAGAGAAAAAAGAAGAGGAAAAATATTTAAAGAAATAATGGCTAAAACCATCCCCAGTTTTAAAAAAAATTTTTATTATGAGAGAGAGGGAAAGAGAGAAGGGACAGGCAGACTCTGCACTGAGCACGAAGCTCAACACAGGGCTTGATCTCAGGATCCTGAGACCATGACCTGAGCCAAAATCAAGAGTCTTGGATGCATAACCAATGAAGCCACCCAGGCACCCCAAACCATCCCCGATTTTCTGACAAGCATTAATCTATACATACCAGAAGCTCAACAAACTTCCAGCAGGATACATGCAGACACCCACAAAGAGACACATAAAACTAAAAATGCTGAGAGTCAAAGACAAGGAGAATATCTTGAGAGCAGCAAGAGGAAATCAATGTATCACTCACAAAGGTACCCCAATAAGATTAACAGCTTGCTTCTCATTAGAAACAACGGAGGACATAAGGCAGTGGAATAACATATTCAAATTACCACATTTATTAGATTCAAATGGCTAACTGAGGCAAGAACACCAAAATCAAAAGGCATATAAAAAAATAGGAAAGAGTGGAGCATTCAAAGAAAATAAAAATTAATCAATGAAACTGTCCCTGAAAAAGAACTAATGACAGATATACTAGACAAAGACTTTAAAACAATTGCCTTAAAGATGCTCGAAAACTAAAGGAAAATGTGGAGAAAGTCAGGAAAATAATGTGCAAACAAAATGGACATGTCAATAAAGAGTGGAAATCTAAAAAAGAAGAGAAATTCTAGAGCTGAAAAGTACTGAAATGAAAGATTCACCAGAGGATCCAAAGGCAGACTTGAGCAAGCAGAAGAAAGCCTCAGGGAACTTGAACAAACAATGAAAATTAGTGAGTATGAGGAACAGAAAAAAAAATTAGGGAAAAGCAAACAGCCTAAAGGACTTCTGGGATATCATCAAAGGGGCCAATATACGCATCATGGGAGTCCAAGAAGAAGAAAAGGCGTGAGAGAAGGCAGAAAAAATCTGAAGAAATTATTGGGAAGAAATAATGCTGAAAATGTCCCAAATTTGATTAAAGATGTAAACATACACATCCAAGAAGCACACCAACCTCTATATAAAATGAAGTCAGGGCACCTGGGTGGCTCAGTGGGTTAAGCCTCTGCCTTTGGTCATGATCTCAGGGTCCTGGGATCCAGTCCCACATGGGGCTCTCTGCTCGGCAGGGAGCCTGCTTCCTCCTCTCTCTCTCTCTCTGCCTGCCTCTCTGCCTACTTGTGATCTCTCTCTCTGTGTCAAATAAATAAATAAAATCTTTAAAAAGAATAAAATAAAATGAAGTCAAAGAGATCCATGCCTTATCAACTATATTTCAATTTTAAAAATAATTGATAAAAAGAGATCCACAAGACACATCACAAACTTTCAAAAGACAAAGAGAATCTTGAAAGTGACTAGAGAAGTGAATCATTACATATAAGGGATACTCAATGAAATTACCAGATTTCTCAGTAGAAATCTTGGAGGCCACAAAACAGTGGGTCAATATATGCAGAATGCCAAAGGAAAAAACCTTTCAACCAAGAATCCTATATCTAGAAAAACTGCCCTTCAAAATTGACAGAGAAATGAAGACATTGCCAGGAACTGGTGCTCACTAGACCTACCCTGCAAGAAATGTTTAAGGGAGTCTTGCAAGGTCAAATGAAGACACTAACACAAATGAAGCCAGTAACACAAGCCATTTAGAGAAATAAAGATCTCAATAAAGGTAAGTACATGAGCAATTAGACAAACTAGTAAGCAATGTTTTGTGTTGTTATTTTTTTTCTTTTTATGTGATTTAAAAGCTTAATGAATTTTGGGGCGTCTGGGTGGCTCAGTGGGTTAAAGCCTCTGCCTTCAGCTTGGGTCATGATCCCAGGGGCTCTCTCCTCAGCAGGGAGCCTGCTCCCTCCCCCCTCTCTCTGCCTGCCTCTCTGCCTACTTGTAATCTCTCTCTGTCAAGTGAATAAATATTTTTTTAAAAAAAGCTTAATGGGGGCGCCTGGGTGGGTCAGTGGGTTAAAGCCTCTACTTTTGGCTTGGGTCATGATCCGAGGGTCCTGGGATCCAGCCCCGCATCGGGTTCTCTGCTTGGCGGGGAACCTGCTTCCCTCTCTCTCTCTGCCAGCCTCTCTGCCTACTTGTGATCTTTGTCAAATAAATAAATTTTAAAAATCTTTTTTAAAAAAAGCTTAATGAATTTAAAGAAAAAACAATTCGTGTAAAATCTAGCAGGGTAGTAAGTGCTGACATTAAGTTTTTTGATAATAGTGTAAATACCCAACACTAATCTTCATCACTGAGGCACCCATTTCAAAAGACAGCCATCTTGAATAGATATATCACCAGCTGTTTGACACAACTACTAGCAAAACAACCAGAGAAGGAATTAGGCCACCTTCACTCATGAAGCTCTTTGTTTCAGAAAGCCCTGGGTAACCTAGATAATTGACCACTCGATTAACCTTGCTTCTCCCTTCCAGTAACTTAATTCTCACTCAGGCTTTAAATTGGCCAAATAAGGAAACTGAAACCCTAGACACCCCATGCTCAGTTCCTAATAAAAGCAGAGCCCCAGGTCTGAACCCTCTCTCCCTATACCTGCAACCACACTGTGTTACCCTTGGGTGTGCCTTCTGGGATCTGTAATAATGCCTGTTCTTCGAAGTTCTCTGATGGTCATTGCTGAGGTGTATCTTGAAATCATATGAGCCACAGGGGCTGGGGCGCCTGGGTGGCTCAGTGGGTTAAGCCTCTGCCTTCGACTCCAGTCATGATCTCAGGGTCCTGGGATCAAGCCCTGCATCAGGCTCTCTGCGTGGTGGGGATCCTCCTCCCCCCCCCCCCCACTTCCTACTTCTGATCTCTCTGTGTCAAATAAATAAATAAAATCTTAAAAACAAAAACAAAAACAGAACCACAGGGGCTGATCCAGCCACAACTTTGGTCTCAGTGGGGGAAATGTCTGTTAAGGGCTTGCTACAAGTACTATGGGCTTGAGTAAGTGCCTCAGGCACTCAACACCCATTTTTTTTTTCCCCCTTAGAGAGAGAGAACAAGCAGGGAGGGAATGTAAATTGGTGCAGCCATTATGGAAAAACAGTATGGAGGATCTTCAAATAATTAAAAAGCACTACCATAAAAATCCAGCAACCCAACTTCTGGATACATCCAAAAAATAGAAAACGAAATCACTATCTTAAAGAGCTATCAGCACCCTCATGTGCACTGCAGCATTATTTACAGTAGCCAAGAAATGGAAATAATCTAAGCATCCATCATATCAACAGATGAAGGGATAAGGAAAATGTGTGCATTTTATATTGGAGTATTACATATTATATGGAATATTATTCAGCCACAAAAAAATTAGATAAAATCAGTTGAAGGGCTAGTATCCAAAATCTATAACGAAGTTATCAAACTCAGGGATGCTTGGGTGGTTCAGCTGGATAAGCATCTACCTTTGGCTCAGGTCATGATCCCAGAATCCTGGGACTGGGCCATGCATCGGGCTCCCTGCTCAGTGGGGAGCCTGCTTCTCCCTCTCCCTGCTGCTCCCCCTGCTTGTGTTCTCTGTGTCAAATAAATAAAATCCTTAAAAAAAAAATGGGGCCACCTGGGTGGCTCAGTGGGTTGAGGCCTCTGCCTTTGGCTCAGGTCATGATCCTAGGGTCCTGGGATCGAGACCTGTGTCAGGCTCTCTGCTCAGTGGGGAGCTTGCTTCCTCCTCTTTCTCTGCCTACTTGTGATCTCTGTCAAATAAATAAAATCTTTAAAAAAGAAAATGCACAAAACAAAGGAAATTGGGCCTAGAGTTTCCATTGGGATCAGATTACATGTTTTAAGGGGAGAATACTTTGTAGGTTATATTTATATGTCATATTGCAACAGGTCAGAAAGCATGTAAGGACAGGTCATTGCTTTGTTAGTAAAACTAAGTCTGATCATTTGGGTCAGATGACACCAGACCTCCATCCTAAAGATCTGTGAAGAGACTCATCTCTTTGGAAATTTATAATCATATATATTTAAATTCTGAATCAAATAGAAAATTAAAAAATGAAATAGACTATTCAGGAATGAATTCCATTAAAATGCAAACATGAATGAACTTGTGGAATGTGGCTGAAGTTCCCCACCCCCATCGCCTTTGTACAGAAAACACAAATAGAAGGGGGCTAAATGACACTATACAGAAACAACAAATCTAAACACATGGCAGACAATTTTCCTGGACTTCTCAAAAAGGCAACATTATTTAAGATTATTTGCAAAAGGGGAAATGTTCTAGATCTGTGGCTCTCTATAGAGATACCATTTTGCATACCAAAATCCCCTGGACAGCTAGAAAAAACACAGAGGTTCAGTGGGCCTGGACCTTTGTATTTTTACTAACATCCATAGATGATTCTGATACCCAAGAAATTTTGAGTCACTGATGTAGACTGAAAAATAAAGAGTGCTAACAAAATACAGTACAGAATCTGGAATGCATTCTACTTAGATGAAACCCTGTGGCATCTTGGAGGCTGGAAGAAACTGGTAAGATAGATACTGTGGAATTATGGAGAATTTCCTTAAGGGTAATTATGGTACTATGGCTCTATATGAGATTGTCTTTATGTTTGGGAGACATACTGAAATAATAAAGGGGAAAGTATCATGAGGTCAAAAACATATTCTCAATGGTACAACATAAAATATACAGAAAAATAAATGTCAAATTGTTAACAACTTTGAATCTACGTAGGGATATATGGGTGTTCATTCTTTCAACTTTTCATATGTGCAGCAATTTTCATGATAAAGTTGAATATATAAATGCTTTTATTTTGATCTTTCACTAATATTTAACTTCTGGACAGGGAAATAAATTATACATTTCCTGCATGTTATTTTTATAGACAAATCACTTCAAAAACTGACTCTTCAACAGCTGGTTTTTCAACATCTCCTCATTCCCTAAATCCATAGGGTTTCTTTCCAAAATTAACTTTTTTTTTCCAATATTAACTTTTTGATGTAACTTAAGGAATGAACTCTTAATGAAAATCCTCATATTCTTTTACTTACCATAAAATTTTATACAGTAGTTATTTAAAACTTAAGGAATAGATGAGATTTTTCTAAATTATACACAATAATATAATTTTTGTGTCAACAATGATGCTAATGAAACAAAAAAGCTGTTCTTTATGAACACAAGCATGTGCCAAGTACACTTGTAAGGATTTTGCACATATTATAACACAATTATTCCCATAATTGCACTAGTATGCACTCACCATTGTTGCCATTTACAAATGATGCACAAAGAGGATAGGCACCTAATGTCATGCAGGTAGTGAAATGGCAGTGGTGATAAAGCACCTGCCTCAGGTAGATGTTAGCTTATGTTTGTTCCAACAAGTTCTCCTCCAGTTTGAGTTTGAAGGCTTTTCTAAGTGTATGAAATTAAAATACCTAGGAAAATATCTTTCATGATTAGTAAACTGTGAACATGAAGGCTACTCTGTATTTCTTTACATTCAAAGACTTTCTCACCAGAATTTCCTCTCAACACTAAGGTGTTTGCTGTGACTGTAAATCTTTCCACATTACTCCTACTCAAAGTTTTTCACCAGTAGGAATACTGTGCTGTTGAGTGAATCTCATTCCATGATGAAAGGTTGTCCCACATTTTATATTCATAGGACTTCTTGCCACTACGAACTCTCTGATGTTGAATAAATTGTTTGTATCCAGTGAAGGTTTTCCCACATTCCTTATATTCATGGGACATCTGACGATTATGAATTTTCTGATGTCGAGTAAGCTGACCATTCACAGTAAAGGCTTTCCCACATTCTTTGCATTCATAGGGCTTCAGAACTGTATGAATTCTTTGATGGGCAATAAATACTGACCTAAGTCTAAAGGCCTTCCCACATTCCTTACATTCATAAGGTTTCTCATCAGTATGAATCCTCTCATGTTGAGTAAGGTTCGAGCTACAACTAAAGGTCTTTCCACATTCTTTACATTCATAGGGTTTCATACCTGTATGAATTCTCTGATGGGCAGTAAAGACTGAACTAATTCTGAAAGTTTTCCCACATTCCTTACATTCATAAGGTTTCTCACCAGTATGAATTCTCTGATGTACAGTAAGTTCATAATTATTGCTAAAGGCCTTTTCACATTCCTTACATTCATAGGGCTTCTCACCAGTATGAATCTTAACATGTTGAATAAGGTTTGAGCTACAACTAAATGCCTTCCCACACTCCTTACATTCATATGGTTTCTGACCAGTATGGATCCTCTGATGTACTTTAAGTTCACTACCACAAGTAAAACATTTCCCACATTCCTTACATTCATAGGGGTTCTCACCAGTATGAATTCTGTAATGTCCAAGAAATTGGTAATGATGTTGAAAGGCCCTCCCACATTCATTACATTCAAAGGGTTTCTCACCAGTGTGAATTCTCTGATGTACTCTAAGGTCTGTACCACAACTAAAGCTCTTTCCACATTCCTTACATTCATAGGGTTTCACACCTGTATGAATTCGCTGATGCTCAATAAGTTGGTATTGATGTCTGAAGGTTGTCCCACATTCCTTACATTCAAAGGGTTTCTCACCAGTATGTGTTTTCTGATGTCGAGAAAGTTGTAGGTGAAGTCTAAAAGCCTTTCCACATTCTTTACATCCGTAGGGTTTCTCCCCAGTGTGAATACTCTGATGTTGGACAAGATTTGAGCCACGATTAAAGGTCTTGCCACATTCCTTACATTTAAATGGTTTCTCACCAGTATGAATGTTCTGATGTCGAGTAAGCTGTGTCAGAAGATTAAAGGCCTTCCCACATTCTTTACATTCAAAGGGTTTCTCACCAGTATGCATTCTATGATGTTCAATAAGTCGGTAATGATACCTAAAGGCTTTCCCACATTCCTTACATTCAAAGGGTTTCTCACTAGAATGAATTTTCTGATGCTGAATAAGATTTGAACCACGGTTAAAGCCTTTTCCACACTCTTTACATTCATATGGTTTCACGCCAGCATGAATACTCTGATGTTGAACAAGGTTTGACACACGATTAAAGGACTTCCCACATTCCTTACACTCAAATGGCTTCTCACCTGTATGAATAATCTCATGGCGATTAAGCTGAGTGAGAAGACTAAAGGCTTTTCCACATTTCTTACATTCAAAGGGCTTCTCACCAGTATGAAATTTCTGATGTCGAATAAGTTGTATATGGAGTCTAAAGGCCTTCCCACATTCTTTACATTCAAAAGGTTTCTTTCCAGTATGAACACTCCGATGTTGAATAAGGTTTGAACCACGACGAAACAATTTCCCACATTCCTTACATTCATACGGTTTCACACCTGTATGAATTCGCTGATGCTCACTAAGCTGGTACTGATACTGGAAGGCTGTCCCACATTCCTTACATTCAAAGGGTTTCTCACCAGTATGAGTTTTCTGGTGTCGAGAAAGCTGTAGGTGAAGTCTAAAAGCCTTTCCACATTCCTTACACCCATATGGTTTCTCACCGGTATGAATACTCTGATGTTGAATGAGATTTGAGCCACGACTGAAGGCCTTGCCACATTCCTTACATTTAAATGGTTTCTCACCAGTATGAGTGTTCTGATGTCGTGCAAGCTCTATCAGAAGACTGAAGGCCTTCCCACATTCTTTACATTCAAAGGGTTTCTCACCTGTATGAATTCGACAATGTTCAATAAGTTGGTAATGATATTTAAAGGCCTTCCCACATTCCTTACATACAAAGGGTTTCTCACTAGAATGAATTTTTTGATGCTGAACAAGATTTGAACCACGATTAAAGCCTTTCCCACACTCTTTACATCCATATGGTTTTGCACCTGTATGAATACTCTGATGTTGAACAAGGTTTGAGCTACGATTAAACGACTTCCCACATTCCTTACACTCAAATGGCCTCTCACCTGTATGAATATTCTCATGGCGAGTGAGCTGGGTGGGAAGACTAAAAGCTTTCCCACATTCCTTACATTTAAAGGGTTTCTCACCAGTATGAAATTTCTGATGTCGAGTAAGTTGGACAAGAAGTCTAAAGGCCTTCCCACATTCCTTACATTCATAGGGTTTCTCTCCAGTATGGATACTCTGATGCTGCATAAGATTTGAACCACGACTAAAGTACTTTCCACACTCCTTACATTCATATGGCTTATCTGTAGTGTGAATAGAAGTACGATGAGTAGAAGTATGCATTTTTTCATAGCTTATTATCTTTTGACTGATATACCCCTTTTGATGTCCCTGTTGTTCCCTAAATCTATTTTTGCTATCTGAGTCATTTCTAAAATTGGAGGCCTTGAGGCCAAGAGTTTTACTTATTTGTTTTATACCCAGTTTAGGCAAATTTATTTCATAAATATAATTTTCTGGAGGTAACTTCTCAGCTTCGTAATTTGACTCCAAATCTGAAAGAAAAGGAGAAAGCAAACACATTTTATCTTCCTGTACACACATGTACAAAATCCACCGAAGAGTATATAACTCTAAATATATATATACATATAGAAAAAACTTTTTTGGATTATTATTATTAATTATTTTTATTAACATATAAATGTATTATTTGCCCCAGGGGTACAGGTCTGTGAATCATCAGACTTACACATTTCACAGCACTCACCATAGCACATACCTCCCCAATGTCCATAACCCAACTACCCTCTCCCTACCCCCCACCCAGCAACCCTCAGTTAGTTTTGTGATTAAGAGTCTCTTATGGTTTGTCTCCCTCCTGATCCCATCTTGTTTCATTTTTTCCTTCCCTATCCCCCAAACCTCTGCCCTGTCTCTCAAATTTCTCATATCAGAGAGAGCATATAATTGTCTTAGAAAAAATTTTTTTTAAATATATAGTGAAGAATATAAAATACACTTCCAGAGTATTTGAAAAAGGATTAAGAAGAGCTCCAAAAATGCAGAAAGTTTATGTTAGATGGTGATACTCATAATATGGGAAGAGATGAACTGTGAAATTTAGGTGTTAATCAAAATCCTTTGGTAGGCTTGTTAAAAGTATTGATATTCAAGCAACTCAGATGCAGAGAATCAGAATTTTTAGGAATAATTCCTAAGATGCTGTATTTTTAACATCTCTATCAGATAATTCTGATGCAGATCAAAGTTCAAGGATCCACACTTAAAACTGTTTTGAATGGTTTGTATTTACTCTTATAATAAAATCCAAAACCCTTACCACAGGTAACAAGACCACCTATGAAGCCACTGTCATCCTTTGGACCCTATCTCTACCCCACTGCCTTCTTTTAGTGCTCTAAGCATGATAGTGATTTCTTCAGTATCTTCATGCTTTGGTCAGACTGTTTCATCCATCACACAAGAATCCTGTGGCATGAATTGCTTGTAGGAGATGACAGTCATTTTTAAGACTCAAAAGAAATGCCTTCCTGCTGGGCCCATCTAATTATATCCCGTTCCTTTATTCTCTATTCAAGAGTCTCATTCCTTACCTTCACAATTCTGTTTTAATTATACATTCACTCATTCAATAGCTCATTTCTCATTCTGTATATTTTCTTATTCCTAAATCTGCCTAGGAGAAGACACAATCCTCATAGAATTCACCACTGAATAATAAGCCCATAGCAAACAGTAGGTGTTAAGTAATTGGAAAAGTACTGATAAAAGAAGTAAGGCCAAGAATAAAGGTATATAATAAAAAAATGAGCCACTAGGAAAGGGTTATCATAATAATCATTCATTCAAAACTATTGAAGTTGATAAACTGAACCATTCTCATATTATTTGTTTCAAATGGGAACAAATGCACATCTGAGCCCCACTGGTCATGTATATGTCACTATGGAAAAACAAACCACAGAAAACAGGTAGAAACTTGAAGCTGGAACCTTAACTAGGTTGACTGCCTACTGAAATACATCACAATATTAAAGAAAATCAACAGATGCCAACACTGAGATAACAGGTATTTGAATTACCTGACAAAGACTTTAAAACTATAATTATGTGAATGTTCCAATAAGCAAACACAAATACTCTTGAAACAAATGGAAAAATAGAAAATCTCAACAAAAATATGGAGGATATAGGGAGAGTTCTGGAAATATGGTGGATTAGAAGGATCCTGGGCTCACTTCCTGCCACAGACACACCAAGATAACAGCCACATCAGTGCAACTATGAAAATGACCTGAGAATGGCAGAACAGACTTTCCAAAGGTAATAGCAGAGAGGAGGCCACATCAAAAAGGGTAGAATGGGTGGAGATGAAGTTGGGAACGAAACCCCCAGGGAGAATAACCACAAACAGGAGGGACACCACAAACACAAAGAAGTAAGAGGATCAGATTTCACAATAGGTACCCCAGGAATGGGGGACCCACACTGGGAAGACGAGTCCCATTACATTTGGTTTTGAAAACGAGTGGGGCTTAACTTCACGAGTTTTTACAATCAGTAGGCCTAACTCTGGGTACTTTAAAAATCAGCAGGTTTTATTTTGGGAGAGCCAGAGGGTGACAGGAAACATGAACCCCTATCCTTTAAGAGCCAGCGTAACAAACAACCCGCTGAGATAACAGCATAGAAAAAGCAGTTTGAAAAAGCACCTGGGGTCTACATGAAGAACATTTATTTACTAATCTCAGAATGTGTGCTGGAGGGACAAAATCACAGCAAAAGAACGAAATGAAACAGAGATAAGCAATGTACCCGATAAAGAATTCAAAGTAATGATCATAAAGATACTCGCTGGACTTGAGTAAAGAGTGGATGATCTTAGTGAGACCTTCGAAAACAAATAGTAAATATTAAAAAGAACCAATCAGAAATGAACTCAACAACAAATAAAAAAAATACACCAAAGGGAATAAATAGCAGATTAAAGAAAGCAGAAGAATGGATCAGTGACCTTGAAGGTTGGGTAATGAAAAGCAATCAAGTTGAACAGCAAAAATAAAAAGAAGAATAAAAAATGAGAGTGGATTAAAAAAACTCAGCAACATCAAGTATAATAACATTTGCATTAGAGGGATCCCAGAAGAATAAGAGAGAGAAAAGGGGGCAGAACACTTATTTGAAGAAATAATAGCTGAGGGACACCTGGGTGGCTCAGTTGGTTAAGCGTCTGCCTTTGGCTCAGGTCATGATCCCAGGGTCCTGGAATCGAGCCCCATATCAGGGCTGTCTGCCCAGTGGGGAACCTACTTCTCCTTCTCCCTCTGCCTGCCACTCTGCCTACTTGTGTTCTCTGTCTTTCTGTCTGTCAAATAAATAAATAAATTCTAGAAAGAAAAGAAAAGAAAAATAAAGAAAGAGGGGTGCCAGGGTGGCTCAGTGGGTTGGGCCTCTGCCTTCAGCTCAGGTCATGGTCTCAGGGTCCTGGGATCGAGCCCTGCATCGGGCTCTCTACAGCAGGGAGTCTGCTTCCCCCCTGCCCCCTGCCTGTTTCTCTACTTGTGTGATCTCTCTCTCTGTCAAATAAATACATTTTAAAAATCTTAAAAAAAAAAAAAAAAGGAAGGAAATGAATAAATAAATAAAGGTGGGCTGAAAACCTCCCTAGCTTGAGAAGAAAACAGACATCTAGATCCAAGAAGCACAGAGAGCCCCCAATAAAATTAACCCAAAAAGGTCCACACCAAGACACGGTAATTAAAATGGTGAAAAGTAATGACAGAATTTTAAAAGCAGCAAGAGAAAATTTATATACAAGAGACACTCTACAAGGCTCTGTTGATTTTTCAGCAGAAATATTTCAGGCCAGAATGGAGTGGCATGATATATTCAAAGTACTGGAAGGAAAACTGCAACCAAGAACACTCTACCCAGCAAGACCATCATTCAGAATAGGAGAGACAGTCTCTCATACAGAAGTTAAAGGAGTTCATCAGGACTTAAACCAGCCTTACAGGAAACGTTAAAGGGAATTTTTGAATGGAAAGAAAAGGCGTGAGGAGTAAGAAAATTATGATAGGAAAAAATGTCACAGGTAAATGCAAAAATATAATGCAAGTAGTAGATTAGGGTGCCTGGGTAGCTCAGTTGGGTTGAGTGACTCCCTTCAGTTCAGCTCATGATCCTGGAGCCCTGGAATTGAGTCCCGCATTGGATTCCCTTCTTGGCAGGGAGTCTGCTTCTCCCTCTGACCTTCTCCCCTTTCATGCTCTCTCGCTCTCTCGCTCTCTCAAATAAATAAATAAAATCTTAAAAAAAAAAAAAGTAGTAGATTAATCACTTACAAAACCAGTATGGAGGGTAAAGCACAAAAGTAGTAAAACCAATTATATCTACAAAAAATCAGCTAAGGGATTCACAAAATAAAACGATGTGAAGTATGACATCATATACATAAAATGGAATGGGGAGAGTAAAAATTTAGTTCTCTTAGAATGGATTCAAATTTTAGCAACCACTAACTCAATATAAACTGCCATATACATAAGAGGCAATGTTATAGCAATATAGGCCTGCCTCAAGAATCTTAACCCATTCTTAAACCTAAAGGACGTAGAAAAAGAAGAACCAACAAAACCCAAAGCCAGTAGAAAGAAGGAAATAACAAAGATTAGAACAGAGATAAATGAAATAGAGACCAAAAAACAACAGAACCGATCAATGAAACCAGGAGCTGGTTCTTTGAAACAAAACTGATAAACCTTTAGCCAGGCTCATCCAGAAAAAGAGGTCTCCAGTAAATAAAATCAGAAATGAAGAAGGAAACATAACACCCAACACCATAGAAGTACAAAGGATTATAAAAGAATAGTATGAAAAATTATATGCCAACAAATGGAAAACCTAGAAGAAATAAATTCCTAGAAACATATCAGCAAATTATATATACAATATGGGGTTAATATCCAAAAATATAAAGAACTTTTATGACTCAACACCAAAAAAGACAAATAACACAATTAAATTAAATTTAAATTAATTTAAACTAAAAAGTGGGCAGAAGACCTGAATAGACATTATTCCCAAGAAGACATACAGATGGCCAACCAACACACGGAAAGATGTTCAGACTCACTCATCATAAGGAAAATGTAAATTAAAAGCAGTGAGGTATCACCTTACACCTGTTATCAGGGCCAAAATAAAAAACACAAGAATAAACAATTGTTGGGGAGGATGGGAAGAAAAAAGACCCCTCCTGCACAAATTGGAACAGCCACTACGGAAAACAGTACGGAGGTTCCTCAAAAAATTAAAAACAGAATTACCATCAGATCCAGCAACTCCACTACTGGGTATTTACCCAAAGAATACAAAAACACTAATTTGAAAAGATATATGCTCCTCTATGTTTACTGGAGCGCTATTTACAATAGCTAAAACACGGAAGCAACCCAAGTATCCATCCAAAGATGAATGGGTAAAGAAGATGTGGTTTATAGATACCTTGGACTATTTTCTTTAAAGATTTTATTTATTTATTTGAGAGAGAGAGTGTGTGAGAGAGAGCATGAGTGGGGGGAGAGGGAGAAACAGGCTCCCTGCTCGGCAGGGCTCAATCTCAGGACCCTGAGGTCATGACCTGAGCCAAGGGCAGATGCTTAACTGACTGAACCATACATGCGTCCCTGAGGATTACATTTTTTTATTTTATTATTATTTTTTTTAATTTCTTTATTTGTCAGAGAGAGGGAGAGTGAGCGAGCGAGCACAGGCAGACAGAGTGGCAGGCAGAGGCAGAGGGAGAAGCAGGCTCCCCGCCGAGCAAGGAGCCCGATGTGGGACTCGATCCCAGAACGCTGGAATCATGACCTGAGCCGAAGGCAGCCGCTTAATCAACTGAGCCAGCCAGGCGTCCCGAGGATTACATTTTAAATTTGTATTTGTCTCTAGTAATTTCTTATAAAGCACCTGTGTTATGGCCATGAAATGTTAATAAAGGGATATTAAGTAATCATATGCCCCTAATAAAATAGCTTCTTTATGAAACAAGTATAGCTAAAATATAAGGGGAAACATCTCTAAACTCAATGGGAGATTCTAACATACATCTTTCAGTTATTTGCATAAGTACATTTAAAGAAAAATTCAAGAGACACACAAAAATAAAACACAAATGAACCTCAAGACTACAAATAGACATTCCTTTTTCTTCTTTTTTGGAAGATTTTATTTATTTATTTGACAGAGAGAGAGAGCACAAGCAGGGCAGTGGCAGGCAGAGGGAGAGGGGGAAGCAGGCTCCCTGCTGAGCAGAGAGGCTGATGTGGGGCTCGGTCCCCAGACCCTGGGATCATGACCTGTGCCGATGGAAGACACTTAACCACCTGAGCCACCCAGGTGCCCCACACATTCCTTTTTCATTCATACAGAATACCTATAAAAACTGACCATATGCTGGGCTATAAAATAAAGCCCTCTCAACATACTTCAAAGGAGAGAAATCATTTATATTATATATGGTATATATAATGATATATCAACATATTCTTTGGTCATAATAAAATCATGCTAAAACTCAGTATCAGAGACCATTCATTTCTTTGGAAATGGAAAGCCACACTTGGTTGACCAAAATCACAGTGATCTATGCAGAGACATGACATTACGTGATTCTTCACGTGATGCCACTCGAATCTACTGCAGAACTCAGAACTGAATCATGAGAAAAATTTTTCAATCACACAAATTCAGAATGTCATGGTATGGGGCACCTGGGTGGCTCAGTGGGTTAAGCCTCTGCCTTCAGCTCAGGTCATGATCCCAGGGTCCTGGGACCGAGCCCCACACTGGGCTCTCTGCTCAGCGGGGAGCCTGCCTCCCCCTCTCTCCCTGCCTGCCTCTCTGCCTACTTGTGACCTCTGTCTGTCAAATAAATAAATAAAATCTTTAAAATAAAAATGCAGAATGTCATGGTTTAAGTAAACAAGCCTGGACTTAGAAAAAGAGAGAGAGATAAAAGCCAAATTAAAAAAAAAATTAAAATTAAAATAAATTTTAAGGCACAGAAGCTCTTCAGATAAAAAGGGACTAAAAAAGCCTAACAGTAAAAAAAAAAAAAAAAAGTAAATAAAAATGTTTTAAAAAGAAACCAATCCATAAATCAATTCATGAACTTTGACTGGATCTTAAATTGAAACACACTCCCACAAAACCAAACAAACGAAAGTTTTAAAGAGAAATGGGAGAAATTTAGCTATGTGCTGTACTGCAGATGATACTCCTGAAATAGGGGGATTTTCTTAGGTGTGACAATGTATGTTATTTAGGTTAATTAAGATAATGAAGCTAATTAGGAATAATGAAAGGTTATTAGGACCTTTCCTATTCTTAGAAGATGCAAAGTGAAATGTTTAGGTAACACGTGTCAAAACATCAGTGACTTAGACCTACAAGTGGTTCAGCAAAAAAGGTTTCAAACATTTAGATACATAAATACATAGAGCAAAGGTGGCCAAATGTTCACAACTGGTGAGTCTAGTTTTCTTTCTTGTTTCTTAAAGATTTTATTCATTTATTTGAGAGAGAGAGAGAAAACAAGCTGGGGGGAGGGGGCAGAGGGAGAACCAGGCTCCCCACTGAGCAGGGAGCCCAACACGGGGCTTGATCCCAGGGCCCTGAGATCACGACCTGAGCCCAAATGAAGAGTCAGTTGCTTAACCGTCTGAGCCACCCAGGTGCCCCTAAAAGGGTCACCTTTGGTTTTGTTTTTGTTTTAATTTATTTATTTGTCAGAGAGAGAGGGAGAGAGAGCGAGCAAGCACAAGCAGAGTGGCAGGCAGAGG
This sequence comes from Mellivora capensis, assembly GCA_004024625.1. Lineage (NCBI taxonomy): Eukaryota > Metazoa > Chordata > Mammalia > Carnivora > Mustelidae > Mellivora > Mellivora capensis. The sequence continues at coordinate 38,357 of PISX010008841.1, read as the reverse complement.
CAGAGGGAGAAGCAGGCTCCCCGCCGAGCAGGGAGCCCGATGTGGGACTTGATCCCAGGACGCTGGGATCATGACCTGAGCCGAAGGCAGCTGCTTAACCAACTGAGCCACCCAGGCGTCTCATGGGTCACCTTTGAAAGGATTTAAGAAACCAACTCGTTATTTAGAAAATTAGTAAACAAAAGAATATTTATCTTCAATTTTCTATATGATCTGTACAACTGAGTAACTGAGTAGTAAATAAGGTGAAGTTTCTTTTTACACAAGCATTCCAGCTAATAAAGAATAAATGACAGAATTCAAATATCCACCAATTTACAACCTCTGACGAATTAAGGGACATAGTTACTGCCTGTCAGTGGCTGCTGATATCACTAGAACAAGAAATCCCGACATCACATGTCAACAGACTGAAGAGTGTCACCATCACCTAGGGGGAAAAAAGGTTTCCCAAAAGTTTGATTAAGGTTCTAGACCCAACTATCATTTTACAGGAAATAGGAGACAGAGGAACATGTTCCTCCATAACACCAAGATGCCGTCAGCAAAATCCAGATGGTCTGAAACTACAGGACAAATGCTCTAATTTAATCAAGAAAAAAACAGTTCACAAAAAAACGAAGAGGAACCTTTTTTTTTTTTTTTTCCCCGAGGACCGGCTTTACTGCAAGCACCCTCGGGCGAGGTTCCAGGACTCTGGGGGAAAGAGAGTCGGGAAGTTGCGCGTGAAGCAAAGAGGTAGGGGCTTATATGGGGTTCCGCTGGTGAAGTCCGAAGAGGGGGTACTGAGACCGAAGAGGAACCTTTAATCTAAAAGAGACTTAAAAGACTTTTTAAAACGATAGGTAAAACAAAATCAGACTGGAGATGTTCACTCAGACAATAAAACCCTAGAGAAAACCTTTCCTGCAGGGAGGGGAAAGTTTGTGAGTGCAAAGAAACCCACACCAGGCTTCCAGAACAGTTGGCAAAATTGTGACTCGTGGCCTGGTGGTTACAAGTGTAGGTACTTTTAATCATGCAATTCTCTGTGTTGTGGTTTTCTGTGTCCTTGTCATACTTAGTTTATTTAAAAGCTAAGAAGTGAGGAACACTCTCAACATAGATCACAACATGGCTCTAAGTAACTCTTGGAAAACATTCTGTGTTCTTCACAATGATAATCAGAACCTTGTAGGATCTGGTCGTGGCCTAACTCCCAGACCTCCCTTCCCACCATCCCTTCATCTCTTTTGCTCGAAACTTCTTACTGCTCCCAGGCATAAAGAGACCATTTCCTGCTTAGGGCCTATGTGTGTCCTGCTCAGACTAGAATGTTCCTGCTCAGATTTGTGGCCTGAACCCTTCCTTCATGACTCCGTGCAAGCACACCCACTTCAAGACATGCTCCCTAACCACCCAACCCTGTCATCCTCCCTGCGCTGCTCCTGAATACGTGTCTGCACAGCATCATTCCCGACAGTACGGACTTACTCATCTGCTTACTTGACTGACCCATGTCTTGCCAAGGGCAGGTGAAGTCCATAAGAGCATGACTCTATCAGTCGTGCTCATTTCACTGTATAGACAGTGCCAAGCACAGTGCTTTGCTTGGAGTGGACCCTCAATAAATATTTGCTGAATATATGAAAACATTTTTTAGATCCTAGAAACACACATAGAAATTTAAATGCAGGGGCGCCTGGGTGGCTCAGGGGGTTAAAGCCTCTGCCTTCGGCTCAGATCATGATCCCAGGGTCCTTGGATCGAGCTCCGAATCGGGCTCTCTGCTCAGTGGGGAGGAGCCCACTTTTTCTTCCTCTCTCTCTCCCTGCCTCTCTGCCTACTTGTGATCTGTCAAATAAATAAATAAATAAATCTTAGAAATTTAAATGCAAAAGCAGAGCTAGAAAGCAGATGGATGCAAAATATATGTTAAAAGGTTACACTAGGGTGGGGGCGGTGCCTGGGTGACTCAGTCAGTTAAGTGTCTGACTCTTGATTTTGGCTCAGGTCATGGTCTCAGGGTCGTGGGATCAAGCCCTTCGGCAGGCTCCACACTCAGTGTGGAAGTCTGGTTGGGATTCTCCCTCTCCCTCTGCTCATGTGCGTGCGATCTCTAATAAATAAAATCTTAAAAAAAAATAAAATAAAAAGGTCACTCCACTAAAAGGAGAAGACCCTCCTAATCCTCTCTGCTGGCTTTTCCTCTACTCACCTGGGTACCATCCACTTGTTTCTCTCCTCAAAACCACCCAGGGCTCTTTCTCCTGCTCCAGTAAGGTAATCATATCTGGCTTAGAAATGGAACTTTCTGCTAAAAAACAAACAAACAAAAAGAGAAATGACATGACATATGGTGTAGAAATTTATTTATTTTTAAGATTTTATTTATTTGTCAGAGAGAGAGAACACAAGAAGAGGGAGCAGCAGGCAGAGGGAGAAACAGGCTCATCAGTTTCTTAATGAAGAAACCCAAGCCTGGTACTGCGTATATGCATATGGATTTTCTTTTTTTTAAAGATTTATTTATTTATTTATTTGACAGAGAGAGAGATTACAAGTAGGCAGAGAGGCAGGCAGAGAGAGGAGGAAGCGGGCTCCTGCTGAGCAGAGAGCCCGATGCGGGGCTCGATCCCAGAACCCTGAGATCATGACCTGAGCCGAAGGCAGAGGCTTTAACCCACTGAGCCACCCAGGCGCCCCAGCATATGGATTTTCTTAACTCAGTCTGCAGGTGCCACTTACCTACATTGTGTTCTTTCAGAAAAGAATCTTGACTGTGGAAATTTCTCATTATCTTGGTGAAATACAGGTAAAGGAGGTTAGAACTGGTTGCTGTTACTTGTTATAGTCACACTGATTTGCCGACTCTCATGACAAGCTCGGTTCTTTAATGACTGAAAGTACCCACTTCCTGATAGCTCTGTTTTTGTTTTTATGGTTTAATTTGGAAGTTGCTTTATTGTGGGGTTTTGTTTTATTTTTATTTATTTATTTATTTTTAAGATTTTATTTATTTGACAGAGAGAGATCACAAGTAGGCAGAGAGGTAGACAGAGAGAAAGAGAGGGAAACAGGCTCCCTACTGAGGAGAGAGCCCGATGTGGGACTCAATCCCAGGATCCTGAAATCATGACCCGAGTCAAAGGCAGCGGCCCAACCCACTGAGCCACCTAAGTGCCCTGTTTGTTTGTTTTAGAGAGACAGTGTAAGCAGGGGGAGGGAGGGGCAGAGAAACAGAAAAAAAATTTTAGGCTTCATGCGCAGTGTGGAGCCCGATGCAGGACTCGATCCCAGGACACTGGGATAAGTGACCTGAGCTGAAGGTAGATGTTTAACTGACTGAGCCACCGAGGCGTCCTGAAAAAAATTTTTTAAATATACAAAAAAAACAAAAAAAAAATCCCACAAAACAAAACAAACCAAAAACCTTTGGTTGAGATTTGGTTAAATCTGTAGTAATATTTTTTTAGAGGGGGCAGGGGAGAAGGAGAAAGAAAATCTCAAGCAGACTCCTCACCCAGTGTGGAGCCTGACCCAGGGCTCAATCTCATGACCCTGAGATCATGACCTGAGCTGAAACTAAGAGTCAGACACTTAACAAATTGAGCTACCCAGGCGCCCCTAAATTTGTAAAAATAGGCCCATTTTCAACCTGACAAACTCCAAATGATTTCCTCTGGGAACAAGAAGGAACTCAGCTATTTCTTAAAAGATGGCCCTGAAACTCACAGTGAAGCAAGCTGATGTTCCAGAGAAGAGACATTAATACTTTATTAAATTATTGTTTTAAATTACAAAATTATTAAAATTTAAATTATTAATTACAACTGTTTAATATTGATTTTATTGTAATATTAGTTAAAGATTTCTATTTATTTGAGAAAGAGAGAGACAGAGAGAGCAAGCAGGAGCACTGGGCAGGGTCGGGGGAAAGCGAAGTAGGCTCCCCAGTGAGCTGGGAGCCCAGTGCGGGGCTGGATCCCAGGATCCTGGGATCGTGATGGGAGCTGAAGGCAGACGCTTAACCAAGGCATCCCTTTATTGTAATATTAATCTTTAGAATGAACTACTACTGGGGGACAGTCTTACCCAGGGAGACCAGGTTGCTGTAGGTCTCCAACATCACGTCCCTGTACAAGGCCTTCTGAGCAGGGTCCAGACACTCCCACTCCTCTTGGGAGAAGCTGATGGCCACGTCCCCGAATGACAGAGATCCCTGAAACCACACACACATGCATTAACGTGAAACGGAAGGAAATTACCGCAAGGTGAAGAGAGAGGAGGCGAAGAACCGCCATGCGGGACAGGAGCAATATGCCACTTCCCAGCGTGCCTACCGGTTCCTGAAGCATCTTGCGGCTGCACAGCACACTTGCTGGGTGCTGTGCGATGACCTACTGATACCCGCCTGGCGGGGAATGGCTAAAAAAAAAAGGTGAAGTCATTATATTTTGGGAGAAGAAATGTCAACTTACATAGGCCGTGTTTTTAGAATGACAAAATTGGTCCATCTTCCTCATGCTTCCCCTCCTAGAGATAGAGAGAAAACAAAGAAGGGCTCAAGCCAAGCTGTGCCTTGGTGCTCTCTAAGTGACTCATATTAATATAACAATTTTTTCTCCCATTTTTATGTCCCAACTACTCCCTAACATTCCTCTGGTATCCCTCTCTGCTTCACACAATCTCCCTTTCCCTCTGTCCCTCTGCCTTTCGCTCCCATCCCCCATACAAACTGGCATCAAACATGAGGAGTCTAGACGAAATCAAGCTCTCCCAAGCCCCGGGGAACATGCTGTCCTCCAAAATACCTTAGCATGGGGGATCCTCCAATCTTGGGACGCATGACTAGGCCCCCCTATCCTGCTCTGTGCAGATCCTCCTCCCCCCGTCCCACCCTTCAGGGCTGAGAATGGGTCGCATCATCCATATCAGAACCTCTTTATGAACTCAGAATTGGGAGAAGTGGGGCAAGGCATGAAAACTGAGAAGGATGTAGATGGAATTACTCAGGGAGAGTTTGGCTTTCTAAGTCCACCAAAGCCAGCCGGTGAAATAGGACAGGGCATCCTCATAACAGAATACTAAGTAGTTAGTTCAAGATGTATGGTCATCATGTTCAAGATGTATGGTCAGCAGAAAACTCATGTTACAAAACAGGATGCAGAATATGATTACATCTACAAAACATGTGTATATATGTAAAGACTAACAGACATTGACAGAAAAAAATTCTGGAAAATTATATTTCACGTTAACAGTTCTTATCACTGTGTTGTGGCCCCAATTCTCTACCTTTTGCTTAAGAGTGCTTCACAATTGTAACTATGGTGCGTTGGTAACTTGGAATGTCTATATAGTTATATTCATTGACACATACATAGATGTATGTGTACACTTACATGTATTTTTTCCTTTGAGGAAGCTGTTCTCTAAGTCAGATGAAAGACAAACTTTTACTTAAACAACTTCCCTATGAACTTGGAAAAACTCAGGATATTCTAATAAACTCTGTTTTTACTTAACGGGTTTGTTTCCTTTATTTCCCAATTTTTTTTAAAGATTTTATTTATTTATTTGACAGACGGAGATCACAAGTAGGCAGAGAGGCAGGCAGAGAGAGAGAGAGGAGGAAGCAGGTTCCCTACTGAGCAGAGAGCCCAATGCGGGGCTCAATCCCGGGACCCTGGGATCATGACCTGAGCTGAAGGCAGAGGCTTTAACCCATTGAGCCACACAGGCGCCCCTATTTCCCAATTCTTGAATCAACACTAAAATATCTGTATTTATCTGAGGTTACAATAATTTGTAGGAAAAAATGTCTGTAGGCCCCAAGCAATGTCCTGTATACATTTGATAGTCTCACATGTCCTCTTAACAGAAATGCTTATTATATCTCTAAAACTATTACTTTGGGGGCACCTGGATGGCTCAGTCATTACACGTCTGCCTTTCGCTCAGGTCATGATCCCAGGGTCCTGGGATCAAGCCCTGCATCAGGCTCCCCCACTCGGCGGGAGGCCTGCTTCTCCCTTTCCCAATCTCCCTGCTTGTGTTCCCTCTCTTGCTGTGTCTCTCTCTGTCAAATAAATAAACAAAAAATTTTTTAAGTTTAATTAATAATAAAACTATTATTTTGGCTACAATATTCCCTACACAGCCACTGTATCGTCTTCTACTATTAATCACTTTGCATTTAACAGATTTAGAATTTCTAAGTAATGTACAAGTTTTCCAACAGTTTCTTTAACTCTATAGAAATTCCACGGGCTTATAATTTGGTCAAAGCATGGTGATGCTATAGCCCAAAAGAGGTGTCTTTCCTGTAAACGCTCATGGTATACAAGATGACTTTTTCTGATTGGGCTCTGTCATCCTCTGCTCTAAAGTTATTCTTGTTCAGACTTCACCTTTTGTGCTAAAAGAATACTAAGAGAATTCAATGGAAATACATAATGACACATATTAACTGAGGATAAAGACTGCATTTGTTAAAGAAACTTAACTCCACGGTTTCCCTTTTCCTTGTGTAAGTCATACAACAAAATATAGTGTAAGGCCTGTTCTTTTTTTTAGAATGCTAACCAAAAATATTCAGGGCTTAACCTGGAGAATGCAATTCTTAAAGAATCACATTAGCAAAGAGGGTTCTCATAAAGACAAGGAGAAAAGGAGCCTTCCAGGCCAGAAGCCTCAGAGAGAGGCAATGGTGTTTTGCCCTCTCTCACATGGCCAGAAATGAATGGAAACAATGGCTTGATTTGTTTTTGAACTGATTCTGATTCTATTCTACGGAAACAAAACGCTCATATTCACACAAAAAAGTAACTGGAAAAATATAAACCAAGGCATAGATAATGACTACCTCTAGAGGGTGGTATTGTAATTTTAACTTTCTTTTTAAGTCCCTTAAAAATAACAGTTTTGCACTATTCCATCATCAAAAATAGACAATAAAGGGGCGCTTGGGTGGCTCAGTCAATTAAGTATCCAACTCTTGATTATGGCTTAAGGCCTGGGTGGCTCAGTGGGTTAAAACCTCTGCCTTTGGCTCAGGTCATGGTCTCAGGGTCCTGGGATCGAGCCCCGCATCGGGCTCTCTGCTCAGCGGGGAGCCTGCTTCCTCCTCTTTCTCTGCCTGCCTCTCTGCCTACTTGTGATCTCTGTCTGTCAAATAAATAAATAAAATCTGTAAAAAAAAAAAAAAAAAAAAAAAAAAAAAAAAAAAAAGCATGATCTCAGAGTTGTGAGATCGAGCCCTGAATGGGGCTCCACACTGAGCATGAAGCCAAAGATTTTTCTCTCTCTCTACCCCTCCCTCCCCTTGCTCACACTGTCTCTCTAAAACAAACAAACAAAGCCCCACAGTAAAGCTACTTACAAATTAAACCATAAAAACAAAAACAGAACTATCAGGAAGTAGGTACTTTCAATCATTAAAGAACCGAGCTTGTTATAAGAGTCGACAAATCAGTGTGACTATAATAAGTAACAGCAACCAGTTCTAACCTCCTTTACCTGTATCTCACCAAGATAATTAGAAATTTCCATGATCAAGATTCTTTTCTGAAAGAACACAATGCAGATAAGTGGCACCTGCAGACTGAGTTAAGAAAGTCCATATGCATATACACAGTAAGTACCAGGCTTGGTTTTCTTTTTTGTTTTTTTTTAAGATTTTATTTATTTATTTGACAGGCAGAGATTACAAGTAGGCAGAGAGGCAGGTAGAGAGAGAGAGGAAGCAGGCTCCCTGCTGAGCAGAGAGCTCGATGCGGGGCTCGATCCCAGGACCCTGGGATCGTGACCTGAGCCAAAGGCAGAGGCTTTAACCCACTGAGCCACCCAGGCGCCCCCAGGCTTGGTTTTCTTAAGAAACTGATGAAAACATCATTTTGGAGAGAATCCTCACAGAATGCCCTCACTTAGTAAATGGACTCATATACATCTTCTTGAGTATTACTGTCCCTAACAAGAATACTGCTTAACACGAGAGCAAATGTTTTCTCTTTTCATGATTATTTATGAACATAATTTTCCTAAGTGCATAATACTCCACCACGAGTCTAGTGTGATTTGCTTAACTACTCAGTTTGTACAAGATCATTTTAAATAGCACTCCAGGGTTTCTCATCCTCAGCATTAATGCCATATTAAGCCAGGAAAGTCTTTGTTTTGGGGGGCGAGGGCGGGGAGGAAGGTGGGGAGGGCTCTCCTGTGCACTGTAGAATGTTAGTAGCATCTCTGTCCTCTACTTATTTGATCCAACTATCACTGGCCCCCAGTGTGGGAACTAAAGCTGCCTCTAAATATCACCAACGTCTCCCGGAGGGCAAAATCACCCCGTTAGGAACTACTGATCTATGCCGATGAGTCCAAGCCTTTTAGATCATGCATGCTTCGAATAATCTCATGAAACTATACACTTCCCCCACCAAATCCACCATAACACTTTTGTGTGCTATTTCAGGGGATCTGTCGTCCCCTAAGACCATAAATGGAGTCACAGCAACTCAGGTTAAGTACTTTCTTTTTTTTTCTTGAGAGAGGGAGACAAAAGGGGAGGGAGGGGCAGAGGGAGAACAAGAGAATCTTAAGCAGGCTCAATGCCCAGCATGGAGCCCCACACAGGGCTTGATCCCACAACCCTGAGACCATGACCTGAGCCGAAATCAGGAGTCAGATGCTTAACCAACTGAGCCACTCTGGTGCCCCAGGAATTTTTATTTTCTATTGCTTGAGCATCTCACTCCTTGTCTTAACATGCAGGCAGCAATCACCATGGATCACATATTCCTAAGGCCCCCGTTGTGTAGAAATTGAGAGAAATGAGCAAAAACACACATAGACGACAGCTAAAACATTATCAAGCAGTTACTGTAAGCCTGGCACTGCTCTAAAGGGCTTTATACATATTAACTCATCTAACATTCATTACAAACCTGAGACAGCCAGAAAGAGCCAATATTCCAACCCAGATACTCTGGATCCACAGCCCCTACTCTCAACCACACAGTGTTGCTTCTCACGGTCCACACAAAACGAAGCCCAACACACAACTGGAGCTGCCAAACTTCAAACAGATGTGGCCAATGATACAAATTTCAGCTGATGGAACTCCCTGGAAAAATCCTGGCTCTTACCGATGCCGACTTCTATAGCTAGCACTTTCCCTTTTCTGAAAGCCTCAGACTGACTGAACTCAGCTAACCATCTCCGTTCTTCTCTTCTTCGAAAAGCAGGCCCTTACAGAGCAAAAGATACCGTGTGTGTGACTTTACCTGAACACTAATTTCCTTCTTACCAAATCAGAGTCTAAAATAAAGCTTTAGCATTCGTCGCTGGAGGTTTCTTTCCGCGTCATCTTAGAAAAAGGGAGTGCTCAAGAAGATGTGAACAGTTTACCAAACTGTTTTTGGTATATACCAAATTATTTACCAAGTGAATATTAAGTGAAGAGGTGAGAGGCAATGGGGGACCAAATGGTGGGGTATCAATTTGCAGGTCTCGCTACATTTCCTGAAAATTTACTGGAACCTCTATATTCTAAAAATAAAAACGCCTTTCTTATGCAAGACAGAGCAGGAACTCACCCTTGACTTTAGACGTGCAGCAATAATACTCTCATCCTTCCCGGGGTCCTTATGGATAATGGTACGACTGGGGAAGGAGAAGGCGAGCATGAGACCCCAGGCTTTTCTTGGACGGCAGACTAAATTTGAAAGAACCCTCCAGGGTCACACCTCCCTTACTTCGCACAAAATGGGGTGCGAGTAAAAGGAGCAATCCGTCCCCGAGTTGGAAGGTGGTTCCTGGGGACAGTACTCTGAAAATGCGGTGGTTCTGAACATGGCGCTGCCCCCGTGCGGGACGCAGACAGGCACGTGCAGCTCTAAAACTCCTATCCCAAGTCCAGGCCTGGGCTTTCAGGAGGAAACTTTGATTTTAGGGTCAGTATCCGACCTCCCTACTGGGGCCATTGGGAGGCTGCAGCCACGTGGCTGGGAGGGGAGAAGACGGCGGAAGCGGAGGGCCACTGGTCCCAGTGGCACACACACGCACACAGCCACGGCCAAGCACGCTCAGTGTCCCCACCTCCCTCTCCCGTTACCACAGCACCTCAGCATCAGGAGCGCCCTCACGCAGTCCCCCCCCCCCCCCCCCCACGTCTGCCTCTCGCGGTCGCACAATCCCCTTCTTCGATGCGCGCGCACGCTCAGGCGAGGCTCCTTCGGGTGCCTGTCAGCGCCCTGTCCAGAGCGCCTCTGTCTGCCCACCCACACTGGCGGTCCCTCCGGCTGGGGTCGTGCTCAGCAGAGGCCTCTAGCACCCCCCGACTCCTTCCTCGACCTGACGGCCTCGCCCCACCACGACGACGACGACCCTGGGGTGGCCGGAAGTGGTTGCTGACTCCCCGTGGTGGCCACTGGGAAATGCAGTCCCAAAGTGGAAACGCCTCCGAAGCCCAGCGTTCTGCGGTTTCAGATTGTTCCCAGCATGCAACTTGGGTCCGCCCCTAACGGAGCTCAGCCCAGTGATTTGTGGGAGTTCCAGCCCCCAGGAGCGTGCAGGTGCAGGCTGCTGGTAACTGAGGGTTCCTCTGAGAGAACGTTGCTTCTTCCTAGAGCCTCTGTAACTTACTTTTCTCTTTATGGAGAAAAATGCAAATGTGCATAACTGTTAAAGGAGGCGGAATCCTATATATAGGAAACCCTAAAGACTCCACCAAAAGCTGTGGAATAAACAGATTTATTAAAGTTGCAGGATACAAAATCAACGTACAAAACTCAACTTTGTTTCTGTACGCTAACAAACTGTCTGAAAAAAAATTAAGAAAACAGTCTCATTCACAGTAGCATCAAAACAATACAAACGCAGGAACAAATTTAACCAACGAAGGTGCATAAATTAACTTCGATGAAAGAAATGGAAGAAAACACAAAAATAAGTGGGAGGACATCTCGTGTTCACGGATTGGAAGAATATTGTTAAAATGTTCATACTACCCAAAGTGATGGACAAATTCGATGCAAGCCCTATCACGTTGGAGTGGCATTTTTCACAGAAATAGAACAAAAAATCCTAAAATTCAGATGGAAGCCCAAAAGCCTTCAAATAAGCAATCTTAAGCAAGAAGTATAAAGTTGGAGGCATCACACTTCCTGACTTCAAATTATATTATAAAGCCATAGTAATCAAACAGCATGGTCCTGGAATAAAAACAGACGCATAGATAATGGAACAGAATAGAAAACCCAGAAATAAACCCGCACATATACAGTCAGACAAAACAAGGGAGCCGAGAATACATAACGGAGAAGGACAGTTTCTTGGGTAAATGGTGCTGGAAAAACAGGATACCATATGTAAAAGAATTAAATTGGACCATTATCTTATACCATACACAGAAATCCACTCAAAATGTATTTTAAAATTAAACATGAGACATAAAATCACAAAACCCCTAGGAGAAAACAGAAAAAAGCTCATTGGTGTTGGTCTTGGCAATGATTTTTTGGATATGACACCTAAAGCACAAACCACAAAAGCAAAAATAAACAAGTGAGCCTAATTCAAAGTCAAAACGTTCTTCATGGAAAAAAAGTTCAGCAAAATGAAAAGGCAACCTACAGATTAGGAAAAAAAAATTGTAAACCACATATACAATAAAGGGTTAATATTCAAAAATAAAAAAAATAAGGAACTCCTATAATTTTAAGAGCACAAATATATATATATTTTTTTAATTTAAATATGGACAAAGTTCCTGAATAGACATTTTTCTAGGCATGCAAACGACCAATAGGTACATGAAAAGGTCCTCAACAACACTGATCACCAGGGAAATGCAAATCAAAACACAGTGAAATATTACCTCACATCTGTCAGAGTGACTATCATTAAAAGAAAAAAAAGGAAAAAACAGTAAGTGTTGGTGAGGATGAGGAGAAGAGGAAATCGTTGTGTACTGTTGGTGGAAATGTAAATTGGTGCAGCCACTATGGAAAACAGTATGCAGGGACGTACAGTGTGGCACAAACATACAATGGAATATTATTCATCCTTTAAAAAGAAGGAAATCCTGCCATTTGTGACAACATTGAAAAACGTGGAGGACATTATGGCAGGTGAAATAAGCCAGATAGAGAAAGATAAATATTCTCTTAGTTATATGTAGAATCCAAAATAGTCAAGATCATAGATGCAGTGAGTAAAATGGTGGTTGCCAGGGCCTTGGGGAGGGAGAAACATGGAGGTGATGGTCAAGAGCTACAAAATTACAGTTATGAAAGTTACATTATCAAAAATTAATATTGTTAAATTTTATTGATAAATTCTGGAAATCTATACAGCATACTGTCTCTAGCTAACAATCCTGTCGTGCATATTTAAAACTTGCTAAGAGGGTAGATAAGAAGAAGAAAAGAAAGGAGGAGGAGGAAGAAGGAGCTGAAGGCAGGAGGAAACTGGTAGGTGATGGATATGTCTATGGCCTTGATGATAGTGAGGGTTACATAGACGGATACTTATCTTCAAACTCACTGAATCGTATGCATTAAATATGTGCAGCTTCTTACATGTCAATCATACCTCAATAAAGTTTATTTTTAAGTAATTGTACTAATTTACACATTTGTGGGAAGTGTAGAGTTCCAGTTGTTTTTCATCCACCTCAGTACTGGGCATCTTCTTTCCTTCTCAGTGTAGCCATTCTGATATGTGGGTAGCAGTCTCTTTGATCAACTTCTCCGTGTTTACTGACCTGTAGACAATCCTCTTTAATGAAGTGGCTTATTACTTTTTTTTGCCCGTTTTTTCTTAAAAGATTTTATTTATTTATTTGACAGACAGAGATCACAAGGAGACAGAGAGGCAGGCAGAGAGAGAGAAGGAAGCAGGCTCCCCGCTGAGCAGAGAGCCCGATGCGGAGCTCGATCCCAGGACCCTGAGACCATGCGGGACTCCATCCCAGGACCCTGGGATCATGACCTGAGCGAAGGCAGAGGCTTTAACCCACTGAGCCACCCAGGCGCCTTTTCATATGAGTTTAGAATCGTCTTGTCAATTTCCACAAAACGTTCTGTGATTTTTAATCAGTATTGCATTACATACATTTGGGGGAAATTTTTCTATATTTACAATATTGAGCCTTCTAGTCCGTGAACGTTATATTCTTCCTTATTTAGGACTTCCTTAATTTCTCAGAGAAATTTTGTGTTCTTCAGTGTAGTGGGATTGTTTATTTTGTTAAACTCATTCCGAGGTATGTGTTGTATTTTAATGTAATGGTATGATTCATTTTTAATTTATTGTAAATATATAGAAATACAATTGGCTTTTATTTATTGACCTATACATAGCAACACTGATAAATTCACTAAGTCTGAATTTATAAATTTAACTAACTAAACTAACTAACTAAACTAAACTAACTAACTAAATTCACTAACTCTGAATTTATAAAGATTGTGTACCTGGAAAACCTAAAGCAAATATCTGATTTGTAAGTAATAACAATTTTGGGGCACCTGGGTGGCTCAGTCAGTTAAGTGTCCAATTTTTGGTTTGGGCTCAGGTCATGATCTCAGGTTGTGAGATTGAACCCTGCACGGGATCTGTGTTTGGCACGGAATCTCTGCTTGAGATTCTCTCTCCCCCTCTCCGTGTGTCCCTCTCCCCACTCTAAAATAGATAAATAAATATAAAAAATAATTTTAAAAAATAACAGTTTTAGTCCTTCCTTTCTAATTTGTATGTCTTTTAGTTCTTTTTCTCCCCTTATTTCAATAGCTAAGACCTCCAGTACAATGTTGAGTAGAGGTTGTTTAACATCAGACATCCTTGTTTTATCCCTAATGTTAAAGGGATGATTTTTAACAGTTTGATATTATGATGTTTGTTGTTGATTTGTTGGGGAGGTGGGTAAGATAACACTCAACAGACTTGGGAAGTTGCCTTCCGGCTTCAGTTTTCTATGAGTTTCATCATGAATGGGTCTTGCATTTTGTCAAATGTTCTTTACTTACTAATTTTTTTATGTACCAAGATGATTGTATAATTTGTGGGTTTTTTCTTTATTAGTGTAATAAAATGCCTTCAATGTTAAAAATATATTTCATTCCTGGGGTGCCTGGGTGGCTCAGTGGGTTAAAGCCTCTGCCTTCGGCTCAGGTCATGATCCCAGGGTCCTGGGATGGAGCCCCGCATCGGGCTCTCTGCTCGGCGGGGAGCCTGCTTCCTCATCTCTCTCTGCCTGCCTCTCTGCTGCCTTGTGATCTCTGTCTGTCAAATAACTAAATAAAATCTTAAAAAAATTAAAAAATATATATTTCATTCCTTTTTTTTTTTTAAACGATTATTTATTTATTTATTTGACAGACAGAGATCACAAGTAGGCAGAGAGGAAGGCAGAGAGAGAGGAGGAGGCAGGCTCCCTGCCACGCAGAGAGCCCGATGCGGGGCTCGATCCCAGGACCCTGGGATCATGACCCGAGCTGAAAGCAGAGGCGTTAACCCACTGAGCCACCCAGGCGCCCCTATATTTCATTCCTTATGGACATTGGGGAGGGTATGTGCTATGGTGAGTGCTGTGAAGTGTGTAAACCTAGTGATTCACAGACTTGTACCCCTGGGGCTAATCATACATTATATGTTAATAAAAAATTAAAATTAAAAAAATATATTTCATTCCTGAAAGAAACCTCATTTGCTCATGATGTAATATCTTTTTATGTATCACTGGATTTGATTTGCTAATATTTTGTTAAAGATTTTTCCATCTTTGCCCCTCCTCCTACTTACATTCTCTCTCTCTCTCTCTCTCATAAATAAATAAAGCTTTAAAAATAAGAATATGGGGGCACTTGGGCAGTTCAGTCAGATAGGTGTCTGCCTTCAGTTCAGGTCATGATCCCAGGGTCCTGGGATCGAGCCCTGCTTTGGGCTCCCTGCTCAGTGAGGAGTCTGCTTCTCCCTCCTCCTGCTCTTGTGCTCTTGCTCTCTCTATCTCTGTCCCTCTCAAATAAATAAATAAAATCTTTTTAAAAAGAATATGAAGGTAGAGAGGAGGAGGAGAACTAAGAATAACCCCTGGTGTACTACAGAGTTAAGAGATCTAGCTCAAAAGAAGTGGGCAGCAAAGAATGTGGGACAGCAAAGAATGGGGTAGTTCAGAAATTAAGAGAATGAAGTACATCAATAGTAAAAGAGGGGTGGAGTGGGTGAAGGGAGTCAAAAGGTACAAAATTCAAAAGTTATAAAATAAATAAGCCCTGGGGTTGTAATATACAGTATTGTGACTATAGTTAACAATGTTATATCTTATATTTGATAAGATCAAAACATATATTTGAAAGTGACTATGATAGATCTTAAAAGTTCTTTTTTTTTTTTAAGATTTTATTTATTTATTTGAGAGAGAGGCAGTGAGAGAGCATGAGCGAAGAGAAGGTCAGAGGGAGAAGCAGACTCCCCATGGAGCTGGGAGCCCGATGCGGGACTCGATCCCTGGTCTCCGGGACCATGACCTGAGCCGAAGGCAGTCGTCCAACCAACTGAGCCACCCAGGCGTCCCTTAAAAGTTCTTTTTTAAAGATTTTATTTATTTATCTGTCAGAGAGAGAAAGAGAGAGCACACGCAGGGGAGCAGCAGGCAGAGGGAGAAGCAGGCTCCCCACTGAGCAAGGAGCCCAATGTGGGGCTCGATACCAAGTCCCTGGGACCATGACCTGAGCTGAAGGCAGACGCTTAACTGACTGAGCTACCCAGGTGCCCCAGATCTTAAAAGTTCTTATTTTTTTTTAAAGATTTTATTCATTCATTTGACAGACAGAGATCACAAGTAGGCAGAGAGGCAGGCAGAGAGAGAGGAGGAAGCAGGCTCCCCACTGAGCAGAGAGCCCGATGTGGGGCTCGATCCCAGGACTCTGGGGTCATGACCTGAGCTGAAGGCAGAGGCTTTAACCCACTGAGCCACCCAGGCGCCCCTTAAAAGTTCTTATTGCAAGAGAAAAATGTGTAGCTATGTTTGGTAACGAATGTTAACTAAATGTATTGTGCTTAATCATTTCACAACCTATGCAAATATCAAATCATTATGTCATCATCATTATACACCTAAAACTAATACAATGCTATATGTCAACTATATCTCATTAAAAAAAAAAAAAAAGACTTGCCAGGAACACCTGGCTGGCTCTGTCAGTGAAGCATGTGACTTTTTTGATCTCAGAGTTATGAGTCTGAGCCCCACATTCAGTGTAGGGATTACTTAAAGATAAAATCTTTAAAAAAAATTTTTTTAAAAGCCATGCCAAACCTTCTCTAGCTTTGGAACCAATCAGTACTGCCTATTTCATAAGTCATTAAAAAATGGGTCAGGGGGCACCTGGGTGGCTCAGTGGGTTAAAGCCTCTGCCTTCAGCTCAGGTTATGAGCCCAGGGTCCTGGGATCGAGCCCCAAGTCAGGCTCTCTGCTCAGCAGGGAGCCTGCTTCCTCTTCTCTCTCTCTGCCTTCTTTTCTGCCTACTTGTGATCTCTGTCTGTCTGTCAGGTAAATAGATAAAATCTTTTTAAAAAATGGGGGGGGGGTCAGAGCAGCACATTCAAATGCTGTGTATGTTCAAAATGTACAGAAACCAGGGGCGCCTGGGTGGCTCAGTGGGTTAAGCCTCTGCCTTCGGCTCAGGTCATGATCTCAGGGTCCTGGGATCGAGCCCCGCATCGGGCTCTCTGCTCAGCGGGGAGCCTGCTTCCTCCTCTCTCTGCCTGCCTCTCTGCCTACTTGTGATCTCTGTCTGTCAAATAAATAAATAAAATCTTTAAAAAAAATGTACAGAAACCAAACCCAAATAAACACCGTGCTTTTTTGTTTTGTTTTGTGAGAGAGAGAGTGAGCGAAAGAGTGAACTGGGTGGGTGGAAGATGGGCAGAGGGAGAGAGGGAATCCCAAGCAGACTCCCTGTCCAGTGCAGAGCCTGAGGTGGGACGGGATCCCATGACCCCGAGATCACGGCCCAAAACGAAATCAAGAGTCGGACACTCAACTGACTGAGCCACCCAGGGGCCACTAACACTGTGCTTCTAAGTAGAGGGAGTTGCTAAATGCACCAATAACTGTCATTTGGGTGACGTAGCTGAGACATCTGTACTACTGGCATCTATTATGAATTTAACCCGCCATCATCTAATGCACAGAAATTAGGAATCCTGATTGATTTAATGATTAGCTATAGTCAGTATCCAAACTCCAACCACTTCAACACAAGCTAAACAAGTGAAGTCAGCAGAGAGGTAGGTGACAGGAGTCACCGCATTTGCCTCTTTTATTCTTTGACAAAGTCACTCTCCTCGCAATGCCATATATACGTGTCACTTGCAAATTGCTATTGCAACAGTCAGATTAATTTCCAAGGGCTTTCCAAGGACTCTTCTTATAATAACAGTACTCACTTGTCATATTAAGGAGGAAAGGAAGGGATTCTGCTGTTGTCAAGTATGCATCAAGAAATGGAATAAGTGACCACGGTTTCTTTTTCTTTTTTTTAAGATTTTATTTATTTATTTGAGAGAGAGAATGCGAAGTGAGAGAGAGGGGGCATGAGCGGGGAGGAGGGGCAGAGACTCCACCCTGAGCAAGGAGCCCAACATGGGACTTGATCCCAGGACCCTGGGATTGTGACCTGAGCCAAAGGCAGATGCTTACTTAACCAATTGTCCCACCCAGGTGTCCCTCCCCAGACATTTTTAAAGATAATGAGAATTCAATAAACAACTTCTCAATATTTGAAAACTTAGTTCAATGACCAATTTTCTTGAAAAATAAAACCTATGGAAATTGCTACAAGAAGAATTAGAAACTCTGAATTCCCCTAGTGCTATAAAGAAATTGGACCACTATTTTAAATTTTTTCCACAAGAAAACTTCATGACTGATTGCTTCACCAGGGAATTCTAAACATTTAAAAAAGAATTAATATTAGTCTTACATAAATTCTTCCGGAGAACAGAAAGAAGGAAACACCTTCTTGCAACTCATTGTACAAGTCTAGTAATTTTGATACCAAACCCGATAAGGACATTTCAAAATGCATCTCATAAACATAAATGCAAAACTCCTTATCAAAATACCAATAAATCAAGAAAAAATAAAAAATAAATATCAACCGGAGTGCCTGGGTGGCTCAGTGTGTTAAAATCTCTGCCTTCCACTCAGGTCATGATCCCGGGGTCCTGGGATCAAGCCCCGCATTGGGATCTCTTCAGCGGGAAGCCTGCTTCCTCCTCCCTCTCTGCCTGCCTCTCTGCCTACTTGTGATCTCTGTCTATCAGATAAATAAATAAAATCTTTAAAAAAAATATCATAACCAAATAGGGTTTATTCAAGAAATGCAAAATTCTTAGCAAACTGAGAACCGAAGAAAACCTCTTTATTCTTACAATAACATTGAAAATGTCTACAGCCAACCAGAATGATGAGTTATTATAATTAATGATGAAAATGGAAAGCTTTCCCCCCAACATCAGAATTAAGTAAATATGCCCATTCTTGCCACGTTGTTAGAGGTTCTATCCAATGAATTTAAGGCAAGACAAATGAATAAAAGACATAGATTGGATGAAAATGAATAAACCTGTTATTATCTGCAGATGACAGCATGGTTCTCATAGAAAATAAAATGGAATATAAAGCAATATACTGGGCGCATGGGTGGCTCAGTGGGTTAAGTCTCTGCCTTCAGCTCAGGTCATGATCTCAGTGTCCTGGGATCAAGTCCCGCATCGGGCTCTCTGCTTGGCAGGGAGCCTGCTTCCTCCTCTCTCTCTCTCTGCCTGCTTCTCTGCCTACTTGTGATCTCTCTCTGTCAAATAAATAAATAAAATATTTTTTAAAAATAAGCAATATACTATAATTTAGCAATGTTGCTGGATTCAAATTCAAAATACAATGCTGGGACACCTGGGTGGCTCAGTTGGTTGAGTGGCTGCCTTCAGCTCAGGTCATAATCCCGGCATCCTGGGATGGAGTCCCACATCCGGCTCCTTGCTCGGCAGGGAGCCTGCTTCTCCCTCTGCCTCTGTCTGTCACTCTGTCTGCCTGTGCTTGCTCGCTCTCTCTTCCTCTCTCTCTGACAAATAAATAAATTTTAAAAAAATTTAAAAAAAAAAAGAGTTTCAATTTCTCAAAATACAATGCTGATTTTATTTCTATGTACTTTCTAAATACTACCAACAAAGAAACTTTACTTTTTTTTTTTAACAAAGAAACTTTAAAAGTGATGCCATTTAAGGGCACCTGACTGGCTCAGTCAGTTAACAGGCTGCCTTCGGCTCAGGTCATGATCTCAGGGTCCTGGAATCGAGCCCCACATTGGGCTCCCTGCTCGGTGGTGAGTCTGCTTCTCCTCCTCCCTCTGTGATCTCT
The DNA here is from genome assembly GCA_004024625.1 of Mellivora capensis. Taxonomy (NCBI): domain Eukaryota; kingdom Metazoa; phylum Chordata; class Mammalia; order Carnivora; family Mustelidae; genus Mellivora; species Mellivora capensis. Next base: position 18,952 of record PISX010008841.1, on the reverse strand, counting down.
CTCGCTCTCACTCTTTCTCAAATAAATGAATAAAATCTTTTTTTTTTAAAAAAAAGACTTCTATTTGCCTGGGGATTGTAACTGCCTCAGAAAAGGAAAAAGGCAAATGCATAAAAATATACACAAATTTGTTATTGCACTTTGCCTTCTTGTGTCCTTTGATCTCCCAAGCAAGAACCCAGGAGGAACATCGTTGTATCAGGTCGGAGTCAATCAGAGAAGCAGAACCACTGGGAGGGGAATGGAATAGGAGGTTTTCTTAAAATAAGGATTAGACCTTTCACTGTTGTGGGAGTCTACGGGATGCCATGCAGGTCCAGGGGTGGGCCTGAGGTCACCGCAGGTTGGCAGGCCACATAGGCCATAAAAGCTGGGTGTGAAATAGGAGAGGGTGAAGACAAATTGGGACCCAAGTCGGTGCCTCACGACCTCCATCTCCTACAATGTGGATGACCTGCAGAAGCGGGCACCGCGTCCTGGGCTGCACGCACACCTGGCACAGTGCTGGGAGGAGCTGAACCAGGTCCTGGCAGGGGCTGGGGCTCCATGCCCGCCGCTGAGTCAGCAGATGAGCAGCCCCGTGGGGAGCTGCGGCAGCACCTGGGCCTACACTGCCCTTCAGAGCATATGGTTACTGCTTCTCTTCCAGCTTCCAAATATGGCACAAACATCGCCTCTGCCAAGCCCATCCTGAAACCATTAGGGAAGGGAGTTCTTGGAACTGGTAGTGTAGAAAACCACCATCATCATTCTTTCAGAAGATAAATAGGGCCATGTCATTCCTCCGTTCAAAAATATCTAGTGAGGGGCGCCTGGGTGGCTCAGTGGATTAAAGCCTCTGCCTTGGGCTCAGGTTGTGATCCCAGGGTCCTGGGATCGAGCCCCACATGGGGCTCTCTGCTCAGCGGGGAGCCTGCTTCCCTTCCTCTCTCTCTGCCTGCCTCTCTGCCTACTTGTGATGTCTGTCTGTCAAATAAATAAAATCTTAAAAAATCACATAAAAAATATCTAGTGACTCCCTAAAAAAGTCAAAATAGTTACACTGCCTACAATACTTCATATAAGCTGGCACTCTAAACTCCTCCCGGTCTGAGTCATCTGGGTGCTCCCTCAGAGGGGCTGGGAGCCCATGCCCTTGGCCCCTGAGGGTCATGGTTCGTCCCCAGCAAGTCCCCTCTGCCCTTTCCCACCCCATCCCCGCCCTTCTGGCCAGTGCTAGGGCCCATTCTTAACCCACCCCATTGATCATTTCAAGAAACCTCTGTTTACTGTGCAGCACCCAGGCAAAACATACTCCGCAAGTCCAACTTGTATATTTGGCAGATTAAAACTTGACATTATCATAAAAAAAAAATTCCCCAGTCTCCCCACAGCCCCTCTGGTCACCTTCCTATTCCCTCAACGCACCAATAACTGTCCTTGCTCAGTCTTTCCTCTACCTATCCCCTCTACCCTCTATATTCTTGCCAAAGGCTGTATGCATCACGTCCTCCCTCCAGTCCTTCAAGACTCTGCTCAAATATCACACTCTCGGGAAGGATCTCCTGACCAGATTATTGAAAACGGAATCACCTACAGGGGGTGTGAGGGCAGCTCAGTCAGTTGGGCGTCCAACTCTTGGTTTCTGCTCAGGTTATGATCTCAAGGTCATGAGATCAAGCCCCATGCCGGGCTCCACGCTCAGGGGAAGTCTGCTTAAGATTCTCTCTGTTGGGACGCCTGGGTGGCTCAGTTGGTTAAGCGGTTGCCTTCGGCTCAGGTCATGATCCCACTGGCCTGGGATCGAGTCCCACATCGGGCTCCTTGCTCCGCAGGGAGCCTGCTTCTCCCTCTGCCACTCTGTCTGCCTGTGCTCATCTCTCTTTCTCTCTCTCTCTCTCTGACAAATAAATAAAAATCTTAAAAAAAAAAAAAGATTCTGTTTAGGGGTGCCTGGGTGGCTCAGTGGGTTAAGCCTCTGCTTTCAGCTCAGGTTGTGGTCTCAGGGTCCTGGGATCGAGCCCCGCATCGGGCTCTCTGCTCAGCGGGGAACCTGCTTCTCCCGCTCTCTCTGCCTGCCTCTCTGCCTACTTGTGATCTTTTTCTCGCTGTCAAATAAATAAATAAATAAAATCTTTAAAAAAAAAGAAAAAATTCTGCTTACCTCTCCCTCCCCCTCTACCCAACCCCCACTCATGAGCACACACACTCTTTCTTTCTCTCTCTCTCTCTCTCTCGAATAAATAAATAAATAAATAAAATCTTAAGAAACAAAAACCAAAAAAACCCCACCAAACCTGAATCACCCAGGGCATTTCTTGTCCCCCTCCTACTCATTAGTTTTCAATAGAGCACTTAGCAGCAACTGAAATACTATGGTATCTATTTAATATTTTCTGCCACTCGCAATAGAATACTGCACTATTCTAATACGCAGAGAAACTCCCTAAGGACCACTATTTCTTCCTATCAGATGTATAACTATATATTCATATCTGAAACATTGCCTATAACAGTGCCAGGCATATAGTAAGGGAGCACTGAATATTCTCAAAATGAATGAATAATGAACAGAGTAGAAGTGTAGATCTATCTCCTCTATCTGATCTTTAAATGAAGCTAACTTGTTACTAAGTTCTCGGGCATACTCTCTCCACTCTCAAACTGCTCCTTCTCTTATTTCAACCCTACCTAAGTCCCTAGTACCGATATATGTTGTCAGCACCCAAATGTGTATCCCCAAAGCAAGCCTTCCCTCTGTCCCCCGCTCATGTATACGTGTGTGACACATCCAGACACATCCGTGAAGCGGATGCTTTAGAGACACAACACACGCCACATGCTAAAAAGAATGTGCGGTATTTCTACACCCCAAGGACAGCTTCCCAATTTCTCAGGATCGAGACACACCACCGCAATCCCTCCAGGTGCCCATGTCTCCAGAGAATGGTGAGCCACTGTCCACAGCAGCTTAAATAACCATTGGTAAGGTGATCGCTAAGCTCAGTGCTTCCTTCTTTCTTTTTTTAAAAAAGATTTTTAAAATTTATTTATTTGACAGACAGAGATCACAAGTAGGCAGAGAGGCAGGAGGGGGGCGGGGGACGCAGGCTCCCCGCTGAGCAGAGAGCCCGACGTGGGGCTCGATCCCAGGACCCTGAGATCATGATCTGAGCCGAAGGCAGAGGCTTTAACCCACTGAGCCACCCAGGCGCCCCTGCTTCCTTTTTTCTAAGGAAGTTTTTCTCAAGTCCATGTGCTGCTCCCCCTCACGTTCATTTTCATCGTCTTTATCAGAAGCATCGTCTTCTCTCCCCTGGTGGACCTCAACAGTTTCCTGTATCTGCTTCCCAAGGCCACTGTTGCTCAATTCAATAATCCATGCTCATAATGGGTATATAAATTGGACTTTTTTTTTAATGCCTCCTTTCTCCTAGACAAAAATCCTTAAATTGTCTGAAACAACTGTTGAGAGTCATGATACAAATTCTTCACCTAATCTGTAAGACCTAGCTAATTGTCATCCCGTCCTCTGATCATGCCGAAGTCCCTTGCTCTTGGCATACGAGGTACATGGGGTTTCCTTCAGTTCTTTTATGTTCTCTGTTCCTTCTTGCAAATGGTGTTCAGACACGCTTTTCTGTTTACCTAAAACGCCCACTATAGCTGGCAAACTTCCTCCAAAATTCTCAGGGAGTACCCTAAGCTGTAGATACAAAGGGAAGCTTTCCACAGTCCTTAAACATGCTGTCCCGAGTTCCTCAGTGCACCAATCCATGCGACTGCAGTTCTGTCATTTTTTTTTTAAGATTTTATTTATTTACTTGACAGAGAGAGATCACAGTAGACAGAGGCAGGCAGAGAGAGAGAGGGAAGCAGGCTCCCCGCTGAGCAGAGAGCCCGATGCAGAACTCGATCCCAGGACCCTGAGATCATGACCTGAGCCGAAGGCAGCAGCTTAACCCACTGAGCCACCCAGGCGCCCCAGTTCTGTCATTTTTTATCCGACATCTGGATTCCCCCACCGACTTCATTGGAGCAAATACCCTTGCTGTTCACCACTGTGTCTAACATACGTCAGTGGTGCCGAGAACACACTTCACATACTTGACAGTAGGAGATCCATGGGTGAATGAATGTTCTAGAAGGCTGTCAGTAGTTGGGTGAATTCTACAACTTCCTCAAGCAGGAACAGCGGAAGCTGGAGATATGAGGGTCCCTTTTTAAGGGCAAAAAGGGACTGAAGGTTGGAAAACAAGATGCTAGAAGCACACTGGTGTTCACAAGCCACAACAGGTGGTTGTCAAAAAGATAAGCATGCATTTCAAAACCAGAAGAGAGAGAATGAAATATAGCAAAACTGCTCACAAGTCTTAGGATAGCTTTTGTGGCTCTGGTCTCTGGGGATATTTGGGAGGATTGCCTAGTGCTGGGAATGTGTTGGACTTGCTGTTGGTGCCTGTGAAGGAAAAATATCATGTACCCACTGGCCCATATCATGAATCCCAAGCAAATAACATCAATAGAGGTGAAAATAATTAAACGTGTTGATTCTGTAATTGCATTAATCAACCAATTAGGGCAATACCCAAGATTTTATTTCACACTGATATTTCTGCTAGTCTTTGGTCCAGTCGCTTTCATGGGAACAATGACATTTATCAGCCAATGAAACATCCCACTTGGGACACATGGTGAATTAATGTGCTTTGGGGATTTGAATTTGAGTTCTGCCCATCTACAGTTTGTAGGGTCAATACTCGAGGCCTGGAAACCACCCAAAAGACAGGTGATGCTAAGAGAATTTCCCTAGGCCACTCTATGAAAATAAAAGACAAGTTTGTGTATGACATCATATAGGAAATATTCCAACCCAAAGGCTACCATTGTCAAAGGGATTCCTCCACAAAGAAGGATCAAAGTATTGGCTAAAGCAAGATGGTTGATTATTTGCCTTAATGGTCTCAATCTAGGTCTCCTAAAAAGAGAGCAGACGTGACAACGGAGTAAAACATTACCCACAGTTTGAGCAAGTTGCCTATTGCCAAGTTAGCAGAAATCATTGCTTCGGTGACTGAAGGTCATGACTGAGGTATGATTTTGCTCAGGTCCATAGCACCTGGAGAGAAACAGAAAGAACACATGAATGTCTTCAAGTCAAGTGAACTACAGTTCTCACCATAATTTCTTTAAAAACTCCTTTCTGGGAAACCTATCGTCTTGTCATGCACAAAAATCCTCAACCTGAAGTTTTCTTTTCTCCTCATCACCTACTATATCTCTTGTGGTACTTATAACAACTGAAAAAAATGATCTTATTGGATAACCTTATTTCTATCAAAGGAAGACCATTTCCTCCAACAGAACTATGAGAGCCACAAAAGCAGGGTCTTGTCTACATGTTTTCAGTCCATATCCAGGGTCTAGAACAATCTGTTCCTAGTAGGCAGTCAATTAATATCTATTACATGAATAAACAAATATGAATAGAGTTATTATTTTTACACCAAAAGTCATTTCAATATGTTCTTTACATTGACAGATTTCTTAACACAATGCATATCCTCCACTTAATTGTTAAAAATAGTGCATTAAGGGGCGCCTGGGTGGCTCAGTCAGTTAAGCATCTGTCTTCAGCTGAGGTCATGATCACAGGGTCCTAGGACTGAGCCCCCATTAGGCTCCCTGCTCTGTGGGGAGTCTGCTTCCTCCTCTCCCTCTGCCTGCTGCTACCACTGCTTGTGCTCTCTCTCTCTGTGTCAAGGGTTAAGCCTCTGCCTTCGGCTCAGGTCATGATCCCAGAGTCCTGGGATCGAGACCCACATGGGGCTCTCTGCTCAGCAGGGAGCCTGCTTCCTCCCTCTCTCTGCCTGCCTCTCTGCCTACTTGTGATCTCTGTCTGTCAAATAAATAAATAAAATCTTTAAAAAATATATTGCTTTAAGCTCACTAATTGTATTATTTGAAATTGCATGTTCTTGCTTGATTTGAGCATTTGCTTGGTTTTGTTTATGTAAAAGCCGAATCTATCTGAGAGACAGGTATTCAAGTAGCTTATGTTGCACTGGATCCTATCAAATACCCTTTGTCAAATGTTATCTTTCTATAAACCAATGTAATTTTTTGTCAGGGAGAGAGAGCATGCACGGGCAGGGGGGGCAGCAGGTGAAGTAGAAGCAGGCTTCCCACTGAGCAAGGAGCCTGATGTGGGACTTGATCCCAGGACCCTGGGATCATGACTTGAGCTGAAGGCAGACACTTAACTGAGCCACCAGGCGTCCCCCAATGTAATTTTTTAATATAACTCCTGAATCAAGGACCTAAACTGGATGAACAGTATATCTTAATAATAATACAACATTAACAAAGATATATTCCAAGACTACCCACGATTAATGACAATGAATATTAGTAACAATCTCATTTCACAGGGGGAAAATGACTAACGTGAACTCATGCACACAATTCATTATTTTTCTGACTTGGTCAACAAAATGTCAGGAAAAAGTTATTTCTCTTTGAAAATTAGATCGTTTTTACATGTAACATTTGAAGAACATGCTGAAATATTTTAGAAGTAATAAGATAGTAATTTGCTCAAATGTTACACAAGTATGCAAAAATTTAAAATATAGGGGCGCCTGAGTGGCTCAGTCATGAAGCCCCTGCCTTCGGCTCAGGTCATGATCCCAGGACCCTGGGATCGAGCCCCGCATCAGGCTCCCTGCTCAGCGGGAAGCCTGCTTCTCCCTCTCCCACTCCACCTGCTTGTGTTTCCTCTCTCGCTGTTGTCTCTCTCTGTCAAGTAAATAAATAAAATCTTTTTAAAAATTTAAGATATATTATGAATAAACACTTCTCAAATCTTGGAACCAAACTAGATCAGTAATGTGCTGGAAATATAAAAGTAAAAAAATAAATAGCATTTAAAAAAATCTTGAATGAGTGGAACTCATCGCATGTTCCTGGATGGGAAGATATAACGCCTCAAGATTTGAAACTTCCTCAAAGGTATAGATTCAATTCTTGAAACTTCTTCAAATGTGTAGATTCAGTTCAATGTCAGTCAAAATAGCAAGACAGCTTTGGGGAGAATTGGGAAATTTATCTCGAAATTTAGCTATAATTGTACAAGAAAATCCAAGTTGTTTTCTCCAATACTTTATTACCAAAATTTTCAAACACACAGAAACTGATTCATTTTTAAAAAAATAATAATGACAATGGATTACTTATCTGATTTCCTAGAACTTATTACAGCAATTAAAATGTGGCTACAATTGAAAACCAGTCAAATATATCAATGGGTCCAGATGAAGTGTCCAGAAATAATTATAAATAGAAAATTCAACAAATTTGGAGCACCTGGGTGGCTCAGTTGGTTAAGCGACTGCCTTCGGCTCAGGTCATGATCCTGGAGTCCCGGGATCAAGTCCCACATCGGACTCCCAGCTCCGCGGGGAGTCTGCTTCTCCCTCTGACCTTCTCCCCTCTCATGCTCTCTCTCTCTCAAATAAATAAATAAAAATCTTTAAAAAAAAAAAGAAAATTCAACAAATTAGAAAATAGCCATTTGGTATGAGGGACCAGAATAATTGGTGGATGGTTTGGAAAGTATAAAGTTGTATTGTCAAATCAAATACTAACAGACAAACGAATGTCAGGGCAAAGGAAAGAGCAGGAACCAGACACACATACGCAGATAGAAATAGCAGCAGAGGTGCTGCTGACCAAGAGAATACGGCAGCTGATGAGGAATTCTGCAGGGGTTCTGTGCTTGAGCAAAAAAGTGTGAAGATGGCTTCCTAAAGTCCATGTCCCCCAAGGTTCAGTGAGATTGAACCAAATCTTTAAGCCCCTGTGGGCACTGACCCTGTGCTAGCCATGGTCCTGATCAGTCATATTTGCTTTCAGGATTTTTATGTCCCTGGAACACAGAGCAGAAGGAAGGATCCACATCAGATGTCTGATTGTAAGAACAATACCACATCCCAGAATTTTGGTTTTGGTTCCAAGTATGCTATTGGAAATGATAACCCAGCTGTGAGATAGTCACGGGTAAGCATGCCTTCTTCCGTAATTGGGTCTGGCATGTGTTCCAAGGTGTATTATTTTGATTAAAAGATCAGAACTTACAATAAGATATAATTTCTTAGTGTACCAATCTAATTAAGATGCAGACAATGTTTTAAAAATTTTCATGCCGTGCACAAGTAGCACTCTCCCATATAAATAAATTGCCCAAATTCAGTCTCATCCAGACAAGGTCCAGTGGAAACAGAAGATGTTAATATTTATTTAAGACATTCCATGCATCAGGCCTCTAATTTTCCCTATTATACATTTAATTCATTTTGATCCCACACTTAAGGAATCTCAGACTGAGGTTTAATCAAAGAACAGAGGTAAAAATTGGGGCAGAACTAATGCAGAGAAAGAATCAAGGAGACACTGGAGGCAAGTGGGCAAGGGGAAGAGAATCTCCAAATGATTAGAGAACATCCTTTCCCAGTAAGGCAGGCTCTACACGGATTCTTGTGTGTACTCGTGAAAAGGCATTATTGCCCAGACGCTGTGCAGATTCCCATCTCTGAATATCCACCCCTCTTCTCTCCGTTTCTAAATCTGAACTAAAACTCCACTCACCTGAGCAACCTTTGTTCGAAGACGGTAGACCCAAAGTTTGCCAGATTTGCCACAGGAGGGAAAACCTGACCCCTCAGTTACAGGCTTGGTTTTACTGACCTCATCTCTTTAGAGCTGTGATTACTATGTTATTTCTAGCATCAATGACAGTGTCTCCAAGAAAAATCTCTAAAACATTTTTTTCTCAGCATGCTAATTACCCAAATTAATTATCAGTGTTTCAAGAGAATATCGCAAGATGCTATCAGAGGGAGCAGGAAGAAAACATTTTTCTGTATTCCCTACAGGGAGGAGGTCAAATAATTGTGAGGTCGTTAAACAGTGAGGGCTTAGAGAATAACATAGGACTCTGCCTTATCTTTGGAAAATCTCTGAGGGGTACATTTCCTAGAAGATAATCTGTAGATCTCACAGACCTGAATGACTTGACCTATCAAAGGTTTGGTAGGGAAAACAAGAGGCCTTCCAAGGAAGGAGCATGGGGGATATCTGAACAAGACAGAAGAGGGGCACCTGACTGGCTCAGCTGGAAGAGTGTGTGACTCTTGATCTTAGGGTTGTGAGTTTGAGCCCCACCTTGGGTGTAGAGATTACTTAAAATAAATACATGAAAATATAAAAAATAAATAGTTGGCAGTAGGTATTGACAGAGACCCATTTTAAAAGATAAAATATATGCGATGGGACTGTGTGATGGAAGGCCAATTTACTATGCACTCGGTGTATGGGAGTGAGGAAATTGAGGGGAGTACAGATCACTCTACCAATAAATGTAACTGTAAAATAGTAACCAGAACTTCATGGGGAAGAGAAAGAGTTTAAATACTGATGAGTAAGAGCTGGTAGATTGGATTTGTTGGATTATAGTAAAAAGGCATATTTAATATTAATTAAACCAAAGTCCATTACTAAGTAAAAATGAAGGAGGAGGAGAAGAAACACTGGACTAGTGCATTAGCAAAAAAATTAATCTTAGGGGGGCTTTTTTGTTTTAAGATTTTATTTATTTATTTAACAGAGAGATACATAGTGAGAGAGGGAACACAAGCAGGGGGAGTGGGAGATGGAGAAGCAGACTCCCCACTGAGCAGAGAGCCCAACACGGGCTCGATCCCAGGACCCCTGAGCCTCTGCCTTCGGCTCAGGTCATGATCTCAGGGTCCTGGAATCGAGCCCCACTCCGGGCTCTCTGCTCAGCAGGGAGCCTGCGTTCCCCTCTCTCTCTGCCTGCCTCTCTGCTTATTTGTGATCTCTGTCTGTCAAATAAATAAATAAACTCTTTAAAAAAAAAAAAGGCAAGACCCAGGGCACTGGCTGGCTCAGTAAGAGAGGCATGCAACTCTTGATCTTGGGGTCATGAGTTTGAGACCCACGTGAGGTATAGAGATTTCTTAAATAAATAAAATTGAAAAAATAAAAATGCAAGAACCAACCATTAGCTGTGCATAAGAAATTCATTCTAAAAATTCATATAAAGACTTATAGAACAATTCATCATCCATATGCAAAAAAGTGAGAGAGAGAGAACCTGGACACCTTATATCATACACAAATATTAACTCAAATTTGATCATAGAACTAAATATGAAAGTTAAAACTATAATACACCAGAAGAAAATATATATTTCTCTGAAGTAGGTGCAGAATTCTTAAATAGAACACAAAAATACAAATCATAAAAGAAAAAAACTGGACTTTATCAAAATTAAAGGCTTTTGATCTTCAAAATTTACAGTTAAGAACATAAAAAGGCAAACCATGGGGCACCTGGGTGGCTCGGAGGGTTAAAGCCTCTGCCTTCGGCTCAGGTCATGATTTCAGGGTCTTAGGATCAGGCCCCGCATCAGGCTCTCTGCTCGGCAGGGAACCTGCTTTCCTTCCTCTCTCTCTGCCTGCCTCTCTGCCTACTTGTGATCTCTCTCTGTCAAATAAATAAATAAAATCTAAAAAAAAAAAGACAAACCATGGGATGGAAGGAAGCATTTACAGCCCTATATATAACTCATATCCAGAATTTATAAACAACTCTTGAAATCTGTAAGAAGAATACAAACAACTCCATTTTAAAATGAGCAAGATATCAGTCACTTCCCAAAGAAGATATATAAAAGGTCAATGTGCCCTTGAAAAAATGTTCGACATGGGGTGCTTGGGTGGCTCATTCATTAAGCATCTGCCTTTGGCTCAGGTCATGATCCTGGGTCCTGGGATCGAGCCCCGTGTTGGGCTCTCCGCTCAGTGGGGAGTCTGCTTCTCCATCTCCCTCTGTTGCTCCCCCCCACCCCACTTGTGTTCTCTCTCTCTCTTTCCAATAAATGAATAAAGATCTTTTAAAAAATAATTATTTTTTTAAAAAGGCCTAACCCTCTGGGTAGGCTGAATAACAGCCCCCAAAGAGGTCTTTGTCCTGATCCTCAGAACTTGGGACTATGTCCCCGTATGCAGCCATAGGGATTGTTCCAGTGGTCCAATGTCATCAAAAGGATCTGCATAAAAGGAGGCAGGAGGATCAGAGTTCAATAGAGAAGATGGAAGGATGGAAAGCAGAAGTCAGTGAGGAAGAAGCTACATGGCTGGAAAATGGAGGAAGGGGCCAGGAGCCAAGACATGTAGGCGGCCTTCGGAAGCCAGAGGACAAGGAACTGGGATCTCCACCGGAGCTTCCAGAAGGAATCAGTCCTGCCACCACCTTGATGTTAGCCCGGTAAGACTTCTGACCTTTGGGACGCCTGGGTGGCTCAGTTGGTTAAGCAGTTGCCTTCGGCTCAGGTCATGATCCCAGCGTCCTTGCTCAGCAGGAGCCTGCTTCTCCCTCTGCCTCTGCCTGCCACTCTGTCTGCCTGTGCTCGCTCGCTCTCTCTCCCTCTCTGACAAATAAATAAATTTTAAAAAATGTTTAAAGACTTCTGACCTTCAAAACTATAAAATAATAAACTCATGTTCTTTTTAAGTCCCCGAGCCTGTGACAATTTGTTACAGCAGCAAGAGGAAACTAATACAGTCTCTTCAATGGGAGGTGTTCATTTGCCTCCCGTCCCAGACCCACAGAGCTCAGGAGGCTCACAAGAGAGAAGAAATGCTTGGTGCCTGGGTAGACACACACACACGTGCACACACACACACACACACACACACACACACAAAAGTAGAATGCCCACCACTCATGTTAAGGGGGACTTTTGTGCATCCTCTAACATTTGAATATCTCCTTAAAATGCATTCACATAACCAACAGTATCATTAAAATTAAAAAAGGAACAAACTCACCTAAGGTAGTGGTAAGTGTTGTATAAATTCACTCTTGCATTCATTTAAAAATATTTATTGAGCCCCTGCTCTGTCCAGGCACTGTTCTAACACTGGGGTTTCAGCAAGAACACGGGGGGGGGGGAGAAATTCGCTGCCCCTGCATATCTTCTGCAGTCTACTAGCGAGATAGATAACGAACAAAATGATGAGTAATTTATATTGGGTGGGGATTAACGGAATGGAGGATCATATGCCAAGAAGGCAAGGGGTACCAGAGCAGGAGCTGCAAGCTTAAAGGGGTGGCCAGAGACACCCAAACTCAGAAGGCAAATTTTGAGGGACAGGAGAGAGGGAGCCATGGGGATCCTAGGGGAAAGGCAATTCTAGATAGAGGGGAGTAAGCAAGGAGGGGAAGAGAAGATGAAGTCAGGGTTGATGGGGCCCAGCAAGGGGATGGGGGACAACCTTGCCAGGCTTTACAGGCCTTTGAGGGGAATCTGGATTTTACTCTTAGTGAAACCACTGACAGTAATAAGCAGAGAAAGGACATGATCAAGTTTGCATTTCAACAAGAGAATAATTTAGCCAAGCAGGGTGGTTAGGGAGCAAATGCAAAACCCCAGGGGAGAAATGGTGTGTGTCTTGGTCCAGGGTGTTCGCATTTGGGATGTTTCACAAATTAAGTCAATGGGATTTGCTGACAGATCAGACAGCCACGTAACGGAATAAAGAGGGGAGTCCATCGAAGACGATGCCAAAGATTTTGGCCTGAGCACCAGGACTGGTGGAGTTGCTGGGAACTGAGATAGGGAAGCCTGCAGGCTGAGCAGGTTTGGGAGAAAAGATCAGGAACTTGATTTTGGATGAGTCATCGCACATCCAAGGGCAGAATTCGGGGACAGGTTTGCACTGGAGACAGAAATCTGGGACTAATGCTGGAGGCACAGACAGCCTGCCCAGATCCCCCTTCGAGGTAGGACTTGCCACTCCAGCCACTGGGAATGCTGTCAGCTTCGTCAGGCTGGGCCCTGAGTGCCCAAGGGTGTACAGAACCACCTTGCCCAAATGCTCTCAGATGGCTGTCCCCATGGGGTAACTGAGGGAGTTGGGGATAGAAGACCCAGGAACTTGAGCCACACAGGGGACAACTCTAGTAGGCTCTGAATCAAACAACAGAAGACTCTAATAGATTATCCACGCTCCAGAGCTCCTTGTGGAATCAGTCAAGCCCAACCTTGGGCCTGGATCACAGTTCAAATTCTCCATCCACCCAACGCTGTTCCTCCCACTCCCTCCCACGGGTGTCAGTCCCTAATAGAGAGATTGCACTTTACACGGCATCTCAGTGTCCACGCCCAGAGGGCTCCACGGCCAACAGGACTCATCAGCATACAGGTGGCACATAAAGTCCAGAAGTTGCACTTAACAAATATAGAGACCACATACACAGACCCTAAAGTATTTCAGGCATTCTTCCCAAGACATCGACTCCTTTGTATCTGTACTGGGAGCCTGACATCCTAACGTAGAGAAAAAAGAGGAAAATAAAAATAGCAACTATAAGCATTTCCTAAAGGCCACAACAGGAAAGATCGATGATGTCTGACCTCATTAGAATTCAGTATTCAGAAAGAGTCTGACTAAGGGGTGTCTGGGGGGCTCAGTCGGTTGAGTGTCTGCCTTCAGCTTGGGTCGTGATCTTGGGGTCCTGGGATCAAGCCCCACGCTGGGCTCCCTGCTCAGCGGGGAATCTGCTTTTCCCTCGCCCTCTGCCCCTCCACCCACATGTGCTCTCTCTGTCTCTCTCTTAAATGAATAAATTTTTTAAAAAAATCCTTTAAAAAAGGAAGAGAAAAGAAAGATTCTGACTAAAACCCCAATAGCATGACATTTCATATCCAGATGACTATCAAAAATTACAAAGTCAATACCAGGTTTTAATCCATAGAATAGAACAAATATCCGTGAGTCCATACTGATCTAAGGAAAGGATCTGGTAAACAGATAAATGGGGAGAAGGGACAGCTCTTTCTCTCAACAGAATTCAAATTCATAAATGTAGAAGTAAAAAATGACACCAAAAAATCTCTTATTAGGCACATAACTGGATAATAACTGTTGCAGACAAGACCCACTGATGGTTGTTAAAATTAGTAGGCAAAAGTTTGAGGGAACCAGATTTGTACAGTCTCAAAGTATCTCCCTTAACATACTTATTAATTACAAAGAGGAAAACCAAAGCTTTATAGTGGAAAGCACAGCAGACAGCACTATAACCAAAGGGTCAAGGTCAACATTGCCCGTAACAGGACAAATGGACATTAGAAAGCCCCGGATATAACCCAGATATAATGCACTGAGAAGGACACAACATCATTCCTGTGGTATTCTTGGCAAAAACGCCTAATTCAGTCCAACCTTGAAAAATAGCAAACCCAACTTGAGGGACATTCTACAAAACAGCTGCACTCTTCAAAAGCGTCAAAGTCATGAAAGGCAAGGATATACAGAGGAACCACCAGGGAGATGTGACAAACGCAGTGTGGAATGCTGGGTTCGATCCTAGATCAGAAAAAGGACATCAGTAGAAAGAATATTAAAACTCAAAGCAGGTGGGTATTTTAGTTAACAATATGGGTGCCGATCCTAAAGCCTGGTTTTGATCCTTATACGATAATGTTAACGTTGGGTGAGGAAACAGCAGAACTCCCTGCATTATCTGCAACTTTCCTCCAGACCTAAAATTATCTAGCATTGTAGCTTTGACTTTCTCTCTCTCTGGGTCCACCTGCTTTGGGGGGCCAGATGCACACTATGGAGAAGGCCACATGCTGAAGAACGGAGACCTACCAGCAACCAGCCCTGTCTTCCCCAAGAGTGAAGGCTCCATCTTAGAAAGGGATACCCTAGCCAAGGTCAAGCCTTCTTACGACTTCAGCCCTAGAAAACGTCTTCACTGCCAGGGCTTCAAGCCAGAACCATTCATCGAAGCCTCCCCTGTACCTGATCCACAGAAAGTGTGTGTGATAATAAATGTTGCTTTCAGTGGCTTTTTAAGAGAAAATATTGTTGTTGTGCACAGTGGCCACCAGATGGCGCTTGGACTCCAAGTATGGAAACCGAACTGCCGCCAACATTCCAAACAGATCAGTTGTCCCGGAGTTAGTTTACAAATATATCACAATCCTAATAAAAATGTCATCAAGGTTTCTTCCTAGACACAAGCAACCTGATTATGAGGTTCATTTGGGAGTACAACATGCAAAGATAGGCAGGAAAACTGAAAAAGAGGAAGGAGGAGAAGGAAAAACCCAGGGAGTAGCTCTACCAGATATTAAAACCAATATAAAATGTATTATTGGCGTGTGAATAAGCATACAGATCAAGAGAAAATTATAAAATCCAGAAATAGAACCAATTGCATATGCTTATAATACTATAATAGTTTTTAATTCAGGAAGGGACTTCGAGGAAGTTTTTTAACTTACTAGTGTGGGAGCAACTACACAACCAAGAGGAAAAGCTGGGATCCGCTCCTTGCCCTGGATATCACGTTAAATTCAACGTGCATCAAAGATCTAAGTGAAAAAAATACAACCCTCAAATAATACAAGAAAACACTGCGGAGTCTCCCAACCATGCAGGAGCTGGGTAAATTTTCCAAACTATCAGAATTTCCAAAAATTTGACAACAAAAGCAAGAAAGGAGAATCTTGTTAAATAGCCAAGCAAAACAAAACCTTTCCCAACTTCAAAACATAAACCCACCCTACATGAGCTAAAGAGTACAGAGGACAAAATGAGAAAAAATATTTACAACTTGTATTGCAAAGAGTTCATATCCCTAAAATACAAAAAAGGCATCTAAAAATTGAGGGGAGGGGGTGCCTGGGTGGCTCAATCATTAAGTGTCTGCCTTCAGATCAGGTCATGGTCCCTGGATCCTGGGATCGAGCCCCGCATCAGGCTCCCTGCTCAGTGGGAAGCCTGCTTCTCCCTCTCCCACTCCTCTGCTGTGTCTCCTCTCTTGCTGTGTCTCTCTCTGTCAAATAAATAATAATAATAATAAATTGAAGGGAGAGGGCCCACCTCCCACTGAGGTGGCTCAGTCCATTAAATGCCTGCCTTCATATCAGGTCATGACTCCCGGGTCCTGAGAAAGAGCCCCACTTTGGGCTCCCTGCTCAGCGAGGAGCCTCCTTCTCCTTTTCTCTTCTCTTCTCTCTCTCAAGAGAGAGCTCCTGCTCTCTCTTGCTATGACTCTCAAATAAATAAATAAATAAATAAATAAATAAAATCTTTAAAAAAAAAAGAGAGGGGGGGAGAAAAAGCCAGAAACCTTTTGTAAATGGGCAGGATATATGAACAGAAAGCTCACCATATAAGGAAATGCCAATGTCCCCTACAGATATAAAAATATGGTCTACCTCACTCATAAATTTTTAAAACCACAAATTAAAAACTGCACTGAGGGTCACCTCGCTGGCTCAATCAGTGGAGCATGGGACTCTTGATTTCAGGGTCTTGAATTCAAGCCCCATGATGGGTGTCAAGATTACTTAAAAAAATTTTTTTTTTTTTTACTTATTTGAGAGAGACAGAGAGACCACAAGCCAGGGTGGGACAGAGGGAGAAGCAGACACCCAACTGGGTGGGAGACCAAGGTGGGACTTGATCCCAGGACCCCAAGACCATGACCTGAGCCAAAGGCAGCCGTTTAACCAACTGAGCCACCCAGGCGTCCTTACAGAAACACTTTAACACGTGGGATGTAACATAAGGAATTGCCAGCTTGGTGTAATGTTATGTAGGCAACTGAGAGGGTACAAAGAGAACTCTAAGAGGTTCTTAAACATCAGCCGAATAGCCTGGAGGGCCCCCTTGTTAAAACACGGACTGCTGGGCCTTTGTCTGAGTCTCTGATGGGGCTGGGGGGTGAGGGCCTGAAACTGCGTGTCTCACAAGTCTCGGGGCGTGGGGGCTGCTGACCCGGCTTGCTGGTCGGGCGTGGGGACCACGCTCTGACAGCCCCAGCACCAGGAGACCATAGAAGTAGCAGCCGCAGAAAGCAGCTAGCGCCCCCTAGGGATGGGAGCGGGGACCGAGATGCTAAAGAGCGGGGCCCCGCGGGCTGGTGCTGTTTATGATAAACTTGATCTTGCAAACTACAGACTGGCTTGGGGCGCTGGCACAGGAGGAAGCGTGGCTGGGGAAACACGCTCAGGAACAGCAGGCAAGTTCCTTCTGTGTATAGGGTGTCCCACCATCCCGGGGAAGGGGTTCCCAGGGGGCGGGGGTGCAGAACTTTGAGTGCTGAAGCTGGGAGAGATGCTGAGCCAAGCAGAACGAGTTAATCACCCGAATTCTGCAGTCTAGCAAACCCTATTGCCAGGATCTCACAGAAAGCCATCTGGCAAAGCAGGAATGTGGTTTCCCAGCTCGGCATCACAGCGCAGAGCAGAGGACGATGGGTTTGGAGCTGAGGGAGAAGAGTTGCATCATTGATACTCACTCCTCATGGTCTTCCTGGCCTCAGCAGTCCATCCCCGCGGCCCCCTCAAGGGCACTTTATACATAGGTAAAACCGGTCATTTCAGACTCTTGCTAAAAACCTTTCTATAGCAGCCCGTGACTTTGTGATTTCGAATGAGAAGTGTATGTTTGGTCTTTGTCTCCCTTCCTGGCACAGAGTCCCTAAAACCCTTGGATTTCCTTAAGTGGTAAGAGTGATAAAATGGAAGGAATGTCTTTGGTTATTCAAAACAAGCCCCTTTCTACCACACCTGCCTTCAGGTTGATGCGGTGACTTTTAGAAACCCCCTGGGATGGGGGCTGTTTGCCAGAGAACCAACTTCCCAGAACTTTCAGCTTCGCCCCCACTGACCTCCAAGAAGGGAAGAGAGGCTAGAGGTTGTGTTAATCCCCAAAGGTCAATGATTTAAAGATTCATTTATTTATTTTAGAGAGACAGACAGAGAGAGCAGGGGACAGGGACAGAAGGAGAGAGAGTCTTAAACAGACTCCAAGCTGAGCAAGGAGCCCAATGAGGGGCTCCATCTGATGACCCTGAGATCATGACCCAAGCCAAAACCAAGGGTTGGTTGGGGTCGCCTGGGTGGCTCAGTGGGTTAAAGCCTTTGCCTTCGGCTCGGGTCATGATCCCAGTGTCCTGGGATCGAGCCCCACATCGGGCTCTCTGCTCGGGGAGCCTGCTTCCTCCTCTCTCTCTGCCTGCCTCCCTGCCTACCCGTGATCTCTGTCTGTCAAATAAATAAATAAAATCTTAAAAAAAAAAAAAAAGAGTTGGATGCCTAACTGACTGAGCCACCAGGCGCCCCTGAATTCCAGCTTTTTAATGCAGCATAAAAGGCTCTTTGAAATTATTTTTTTTAATCAAAAGAAACCAAAACAAAAAAAACAAAGTTATTTGCATTTACAACCTAGTCCCTTTTCCTGAACCTTCTGTTTCAGAAATATGTAAATCTTCATTTCCTAAAGCAAACCACATTCCCAAGGTGTTATGCTTCGAATAGACTATTCCCACATCTGGGTTAAAAACACATAAACCCCCCTTTTAGAGAAAAACATCGGATCAGAAGATGTGCTTCCCCTTTAAGAATGGAAGTTAGTTTTCAATCGATGAAGCATTAGCTGGATTTGAAGGCCAGAGAAAATCTCAAAGCAAATGTATTTTTGAATTCCACAGTATTTACTGTTCCCGAGCTTCTAACACCCAAGGAGAAAAAGAGAAGAAGGCTCCCAGTGCTAATGAAACGTGCTAGTTTTTCTTTCCTGTTAAAGATATTTATACCTGAAGTCTTTTCAAGGCCCCAGACACTTTCAAATGAATTCCATAGATGGAAAGCAATAGTTGGGGGGCACCTGGGTGACTCAGTGGGTTAAGCTTCTGCCTTTGGCTCGGGTCATGATCTCAGGGTCCTGGGATCGAGCCCCGCATCGGGCTCTCTGGTCAGCGGGGAGCCTGCTTTCCTCCCTCTCTCTGCCTGCCTCTCTGCCTGCTAGTGACCTCTCTCTCTGTGTCAAATAAATAAATAAAATCTTAAAAAAAAAAAAAAAA
>PISX010008840.1:0-79405 GCA_004024625.1 Mellivora capensis | reverse complement strand
GGGGTTCTCTGAAGGAATGATGATGATGAATAAGGTTTGAGCTCAAAGGTCAGCCAAGTCAATATTCTCTTCTCTGCCAAAGTATGAAACAACTGAGAAGACAAAAAGATTATAAAGGTGGGAATCAAAATGTTATTTTGTTGCTACTAAACTTGGAACTGTAGAATGTGGCTTGGACAAATGATGAGGATAGACTTTCTACTATTGATCCCAGAAAATCAGAAAGACATAACCTCCCACTCACTCACAGCCCTGGACCACCACGAGTCTTTCTGTGCGGCAGAGCCTTTGCTTTTAGGTTGACCCCTTAACCAAGAGCCTCAGACTTCTGTAGGCAAGCAGACCCCACAAAAGAGAGAAAGGGCTAAGTTTTTCATGCCCGGTTTGTTCCAGTACTTGCAATTAGGCGGATGAGGAGATGAAGAGGGGCAGGAGTGTTAAAATAGTGGAGCTTACCCTACGTGAAAGAAATCCTAAAAACAGGTATTAAATAGTCATTTAGAGAAGAAATATAAGTGCATCTATTTAGATTTTCCAAAAGATTTTTTAAAAAAATTACAGTGTCAATATTTTACACAAAGGTATACAAAGAATTGGTTAATGAAAGGATATACTATCCAGATAAATGATTTTATTTAAATGAGACATTATGGCATTCTCCTCCCACCACTTATGTTAGACCTGTGGTCCCCATTGGGCAATTTAAAAAAATTACCCATAAAGGCTGGGAATACCTGATTTTTCCTGCAATGTCTTAAACTGATGTAAGGAAGAAAGTGTGCAGCTTATTAAAACAACTTTCATAAGATCGTATTATCTTACAACTAGAGCTAGATTTAAGTGGGTTCCTCCCTCCTCCTCCTAGCAGAAGGAAAGTTACGCTGAGTTTATTTACCTTAACCCACAGTTTTGAATTTCTGGTACAGTATTAACTCTTATACCTCAGTCACTCCCGCTTTACCCCTACCCCCTTAAGAAAGCTCTGAGAAATCAGATAGAAATTATTGCCTTGTCCTTGTTCAAAACAATGGAGAAGCCACACCTGGAAAATTCCCTTGATCCATCTCAAGAAATAATGGAGTTGAGGAACGTCTGGAGAACTATAAACTGAAATTACTGAAGGGAAAGGGAGCCTGCCACATGTGGAAGGACTAAAGACTCATTCAGCCCGCAAACGTGAAAGATGAAGCAACAGTGATCAAAGTTTACAAAATCATGAAAGGCACGGGAGAGCGTGTTCACTGATATTAGTGTCAAGGAGCTGCCTCTGCTGGAGAAATATGTCCGTCCTCTACCCCGGCAAATGTAGATTAAGTGTCTACTACTCAGACAACCAAACAGCTGTTAGTAGTTACCACGTTTACTTCCAAGCCAGGTTTCGTGCGGACTGAAACTCAACCAAGTGAGGGGAACGTAAAAATGGTGGAGGCCAAGACAGTGCGTTGGCTCTGCGTCAAAACTCTTCTTTGCTTCACGCCCCTCCCCAATTACCTTTCCTTTTCACCCTTCCGAAGAGGGTCTCTTCAATTATTTTTGCTGCCTGCCAGTGGTTTCACATTATTTAACTGGACTTCACACACTCTTTACTCCTTTGCTCACGGGTGTGGATGCTCTCTTGATCTGATCTCTGGCGGACCGCTGCTTGGACTCGCCAGCTTAGCAGCTTCCCAAATTCCTTCAGGCCACCTTAGCTCTTGTTGGTGGGTGATTTAGGGTTTTTAGATGGCACTCCTTGGACCTTAGAGCGGTGACTTCATTCAAAAAATGGCAAGTATTTCTTTATATAATAGTAAAACTGTCCTGTAAATGGTAAACTACTGAACTATGAATAGGTTCAAGAAGGTTTGATATTAAAATCATTAAATCCGGGGCACCTGGGTGGCTCAGTGGATTAAAGCCTCTGCCTTTGGCTCAGGTCATGATCCTAGGATCTTGGGATCGAGCCCCATGTCAGGCTCTCTGCTCAGCAGGGAGCCTGCTTCCTCCTCTCTCTCTGCCTGCCTCTCTGCCTACTTGTGATCTCTATCTGTCAAATAAATAAATAAAATCCTTAAAAAAATCATTAAATCTGTGGGTATCTACAAATTCATGAAATTATTAAAATCTATGGGGATATTTCGAGGAAGAAAGAAGACTTCAATATTCCTTGTCACAATGGTGGAGGATCTTTCATAAAACACCCCTGAGTGGGTGGAGGCAGAGCACTGAGGAAATGGAATGTACTTCTACCCACTGTGACGTCTTTTATTTTCAGTTATAAATTAATAACATTATCTAGTTCTGAATTCTCATTATGGCTGAGGAGAGTGAGGGACAAATAGAAATCTCTGGAAATATTTAATATACTTTTGTTGTTGCTGTTCTCAGTTATTTCCAAACATACAAGATGCAACTTTTAATTTTTCATATACTCTATATTTATATATAATATCCCTTAATTATATTTACTTAAAAACCCAATCCCTTCTATTTTCCATGATATGGAAATGAATGGATAAATGTACAGAAATATGAAATATTTCAATTTATGGAATTGAACTTGTGGATGGAAAAAAAACTTAGCTCAAAGAAGGATTTTTAAGAAAAGGGAGAGAATAGTGATAATTTAAAAAGACTAATTGACATCTCCTGAGTATAACTGTGTGAGAGTACTCATGCTTTAAAATAACCATATTTACTTCCTATAATCTCAGTTTCTAGCCAATATCTCTAAGGCCGGAAAAAATATACTAGATGTCATTACACTTCCAGTTTTAAAGTGATTCCTATATCATCTATGCAAAACCTCCAACATTACCCCATCACCTACCTCCAGCTTCTAGGCAGGAGGCAAGAGTGACAGCGACTTGAGGACAGTGGTGGTGAAGATTTCCCTGGAGGGACGGGTCAGTGTGGAGTAGGTAGGGCTTCCTTTCTTCTCCAGCTAAGTAAGGATGGCTTTTTGGGGTCCACTGGAGAGCACGGTGTATGTTGCCTGGACTTTGACAGACAAATGGGCTGGTTTCCGTCACCCGTGAAAAATCTAAAGGAGGAGAATGCATGACCTTTATCCCACAGCAAGTTTCTCAGGCTGAAGGAAATCCCAGCTGGTTGAGAAAAGAATTCATTGGTAAAGTTTGGAGTTTTAGTATGATATTGGGCTAGATTTTGAATACCAGGAAAAGGAGAAAATCCATTGCCACCTGAAATTATCTGAAAAAGTGTTGGGCCAAGAATGACTTTCACATGGGAGAAGGAAACAAGAAGGGAATGGGATTGCAGTCGCTGTTTTCCCACTGAGCCCAGTATGCGTGACTAACCAGGTTCCACACACAGTCTCTCTAATCCAGGTAATGTGATGGAGAGTGAGATGGAAAAGGAAAGAAGCTGTGGTTCTTTTCTCTGCCAGATTAAAGAATTATATGACAGCAAAATAAAAGTAAAGCAAGGTTTTATTAAAGTACACTCCGAGGGAGGAGCAGGCCAGTCAAGAGAGACAGTGGCCCCAGAAACTCCAGGGTGTGGGTTTATATTAATTTTTTTCTTTTGAGTGGGTCCTAGGGTCCCAACATTTGAGTGACAGGCCTGGGTTATATAATAATTATCCAGCTATACATGTCCTTTCCCAGAATGTCTTCCAAATGCCTATATGGGGTAGGAAACTGGAACATTACTTCCATTCTAGAGACATGGGTGTAATAAGAACTCGTGACAGGTTTCTGCACAATAAACCTAATTCTTCTGCAAGGATGTCACTACATCCCTGTAGTGTAGAATGGGGTGGTCCCTGGGCAGTCCTTGCTTGGGGCTCTCATCAGAATGTCTAAGGTCCATCTTCTATCGCTCATGTCAACCTTCCTGCCTAACAGTAACATTAAATTTCTGTCCATAGTCACATAGGCAGCAACTGTTTTTATTTTATTTTATTTTATTTTGTAAATTGTATGCTCTTTTTAATAAATCACATTGTAAATGAATTTACTATAAATCCATACACCTATCTTTTGGCCCAATGTCTCACTATTCACCCAAATAAACTTCTAGTCCAATAATAATCACCAACATTTACAAACCTGCTTTGTTTCTTACTCTATTATCTTTACTTTAAATATGACCTTTTGTATTTCCTGCCTATTTTAATTCCACCACATTTATTAAATACACAAGTCAGCTGAATTTAATCTCTGCTTTAAATTGGTTCGGTTTTTGAATGATGTGTGTGCCAGCCATTGGGGATGGCGTGATATGAGTGATATAGCACCACAGATTTAAGAAGCTAATGGATCTGGTAGGAAAGACATACATGCAAGACAACATTTGATAACTGTGCATCAGATATAAAGAGTTTTGGAAGGTCAGAGCAAAGTGCCACTACTTCTGACTAGAGCAACCATTCTCAAAAGGGGCATTTGGGGGGCTGGGGAGCAAAAATACTTATCCTTTTTATATATAAAGTAGAGAAATACATACAGTAAATGAACATATGCAATCTACTGTGGTATTCAATATTTATAGGAAGGACAATTCGGAAAAATGTCTTAAAGGCTCTTGGGTGGTTGAGGGAGGTACAAAAACAGAAAGAACTTTGAGAAACACTGGACTAGAGGAGTTGATGAGCACAATCCAGAGAATTTTTGTTAGGTTTTTATTTTGAACTAATTTAAACTTTAAAAGAAATAAAAGTAGTACAAAAGGTATCTATACATTCCTTACCCAACATTTTCTCTGACTTCTTCCAGGATTTTTTTTCTCTACCTTTGATTTTCTGTAGTTGGAAAATAATATGCCGTGGTGTATTTTGGTGGTTGGGTTGGGAGGAGGTGGCATTTATCCTGTTTGTTGTTCTCTGAACTTTTTGGATCTGTGGTTTGGAGTCTGACATTAATTTGGGGGAAATTCTCATTCATTGTTCCAAATATTTCTTCTGTTCTTTTCTGTCTTTGATCTCCTGGTACTCCCACTATGCACGGGCTATATCTGCTGTCATCATCCCACAGCCCTTGGATTTTTTTTTTCTTTCAGTTTTTGTTCTCTCTGCTTTTTAGCTTTTGAAGTTTCTATTCAAATATCCTCAAGGTCAAAAATATTTCCTCATCCATGCCCAGTCTACTAGGTGGCCCAGCTAGGTGGCACATCAAAGGCATTCTTCCTTCCTATCAGTGTTTTTTTATCTCTAGCATTTTCTCCTGGTTCTTGCTTAGAATTTCCACTGCTCTATTTGCATTGGTCATCTCTCTTACAGGCTGTCTACTTTATCCATGAGATCCCTCACCATGTTAATATAGTTGTTTTAAAAACCTCGTCGGATAATTCCTATACCCCTGACATGTCTGGCTCTAATCCTTGCTCTCTTCGAATTGTGCTTTTTGCCTTTTAGTATACTTTGTAATTTTTTTTGACAGTTGGATATGCTGCAATGAGCAAAAGGAACTGCTGTGAATAGGACTTTAGTAATGTGGTATTGAGATGTGAGGGGAGGGGAGGTGTTCTATAGTCCTATGATTAGACCTCAGTCTTTTACAGAGCCTATGCCTCTAGATTGTGAATTTCACAAATGTTTCTCAGTTAGTTAGTTAGTTTGTTTGTTTGTTTCTCTCCCCACCCTTAGGTGGGGGCTTGGTTGGAGTGACTGTCCAGCATCTAACTTCTCTCCCGATTTGGGGCCTCTCCACTGCATGCCGTATCTATATGATACAATACCTCTTTGCACACTACAGAAGTCAATAGGAAAGATGCCTCTCTTGCCTGCTGCTGATGGCATCCTACAGCAGTAACAGCAGCTTCCTGACCCAATTGTTCTTGCTAAAATATAGTTATTTCTAGAAGATCCCTTCCAACTGACCTATCCTCACATACATTTCTCAAATCTAGTTTGCCAGCCTCCCATTAAGCCTGTCACTATATTGCATTCTCATTGCTGAAAAACCAGGACTGGTTTCTGAGCCTGGAGTCACAAAGCCTGACTGATACAATGGATCACCCCCTAAGGTTTTTCTGCAAGAGGAATGATGCCATCATCTCTCTGCATTAGGATGTTCACTCTGACCAGTTTGTAGTAAGTGGATGAAAAAAGTAGGAGTAGAGATAGTAAGAAGAAATATATTATGGTAGTTTTGACATGACAGTACATTATGAGCTTAACTAACACAGTGGAAGAGAAGGACAAAAACTCAATGTGATCATGAAGATATAATCAGTAATTGATATGACTTGGTGATTACAAGGGTCAGAGGAAAGTGTGAAAGAGAAAAAAGAAGCTAGTTGATTAGCCGATAACTCTTGAGATAGGATGTGTAGTATATTGATTGTACTCCAGGAGAACAATATTGTGAGCCAGAATATGAGACATATGGTAGTGTTTTGGTACCAAAAGTGAGAATTTGAGGATAAATTATTAGATCCCTTCTGGAAATGCTGTATTTGAAGTACCAGTGAAACGTTTCTTAATATCCTGACCACTTATTCTGTGCTTACTTCTTATGTAATGCTTCTTATGTAATTACTGGTCCACAGATTTTATTAACCCATAGCATAGTACCTTCAATAGTGAAGATACAAAATATCTGTGTTAATTCATGATAGCATTATAGCATTTAAAGTAATTAGATCAAAAATTGTGTGTGTCTATAGAGACAATTAGCTAAATAAAACAATACTAAGCAGATTTTCCATAAACTTTACCTTATTAGAAATATTTTATAATTATAAATGTTAGTCAGAATATATCTCAGTGTACTTCAAAATGTTCATAAAATATAATGCAAACTATAATATATATAATAAAGGAAAACAAATACAAATAGGCAATAACATGAATAATTATATTTTTAAGCCCTTGGTTTACTCTCCTTTTTAAAAATTATACACTTAGGGGCACCTGGGTGGCTCAGTGGGTTAAGCGTCTGCCTTTGGCTCAGGTCATGATCTCAGGGTCCTGGGATCAAGCCCCGCATTGGGCTCTCTGCTCAGCGGGGAGCCTGCTTCCCTTCCTCTCTCTCTCTGCCTGTCTCTCTGCCTACTTGTGATCTCTGTCTGTCAAATAAATAAATAAAATCGTTAAAAAAAAATTATCCACTTAATGGGCACTCGGATGGCTCAGTCAGTTAAACCACTGACTCTTGATTCCAGCTCAGGTCATGGTCTCAGGGTAATGAGATTGAGCCCTGCACTGGGCTTTGTGCTGGGCATGGAGCCTGCTTAAGATTCTCTCTCTCCCTCTCCATCTGTACTTCCCCACAACAAAAAATAAATAAACAAATAAAAATTATATGGTTATACTTGCTCATAATAAGATGCAAACTTGATTCATTTGAGCTAAATCTCTCCTTTTTGCTGTACTTCCCTCTCACCCCCACACTCCCCTACCCAATGATGAGGACATTAATGAACAGCAAAATAACTGGGAAGTAAGTCAACTAAAATATATTTGCCAAAATAAATGAAAAACTCACATTAGTAATGTCCTACCCTAGAGGAAAATCAAAACAGATCATCTGATTCAGATAAGATCACTGTAATATATATTATATAATTATGTATTATATATTATCATTGTAATATATTATTGCATCATAAAAATATTTATATCATAATATATGTATACATGTATATATTTATATAACATAAAATATATAAGAACTTCTGGGAAATTTTTCTTTTTTGCTATTGCTTAGGCTATCATTCTCAAGAGGTATCAGTAGTTCCAAAACTTGTAGCCAGGAAAAATATTTATCTCTGATTACATAAAATATTAAATAATGGATCTAAAAGCTTGGCTTGTCTCTGCTTCATTTAATGAACCGAAGAGATAGATGATAGATAGATAGATTTATTTTGATTGTCTCCTAGAACTTTATAATTTAGTTTCAATAGTTCTAGTTAAAGAAAAATTCTGGGATCAAGAACTCTCTCAGACTTCCAAGATACCTCAATTAACGTTTTCATTGCTAAAAGTTTACACTCTTACTCATCAATGGAATGAGCCCATCGCTTCAAATTAACCATGAATGAATTAAAATAGTCCTGGAGAACAATGTTGTAACAGATTTACCTCTTCCTCCTAACCTCCTTCTGAGTCTAAAGTAGTAGAAAAAGAACATCTGTAAGGTAACTCAATGTTGAAGAAGAGACAGACACTCTTATTTTAATGAAGTATTTACTATATGCCAGAGGAGCTTAATCCTTGAAGTTCAAATTTACTGGTTTTCTATAGATTCTCTCAATATCCATGAGCATCTTCTTCTATATTTCTTTTTACCCCTGCTTCCAGTGATAAGGAAACAGAAAATGCCTAATAATCCAAGCCAGAGGCCAGGCAAAAGGGAAATAGAAATTTGGTGGGTAGTATGGTAAAAAGAAAAAAGGATCAAGAAATTGTATTGGGAGTGAATAGGAATAAGGTCCAAAAAGAATGCTCTTCCTTGAGCATGAGATATCCACATAGCCTCTTCTGAAAATTTTGGATTCAGGCCTCCATATCAATGGACTAAACCCAAGGAAAAATAGAATGGGCTATACACTCACCATGTGAAACCTGCTGTTTGAGTTGGACTATTTAGTGTTTATGCTTGCAGAAAAGTGTTTTGTTTTTGTTTTTGTTTTTTTACAATTTCTTGCTTCTTATCAACTATTTGTTATAGGCCTTACTACCTAGAAGTGTTATAATTTGGGGTTGGTGCTGTCTGATATCATTATATTGTGACACATGTTTTCCTGTGTCTTAACTAAATTATGCACATAACTAACCCTGGCAAGACACTGACAATACAATTAGTGTGTTTATATAAGGTACAAATAAGTGTACCTTGTATTTGCCATGGATTTACCCAATAAGTATTTATAAAGTACTATTTGTCACAATATCTTCTCAGAGAGAAAAAGACAGAGAGGAAATGGAACATGGCCCCCAAATCACAGATGAGAACACAATTACAAAGAGGAAACTACATCTTATGTGAATTTACCAAGAATCGCTCCCAAGAGAGACTTTCCAGGAAATGCCAAAAGGTAAGTTCTAGAAAGAAGCACATAAGACCACAGACTTAACAGAGTTTTAGAAGGAAGTTATATATCATTTTTAGAGCAAGAAAGCTGATCCACCCAGAGAACTCAAGCAGACACCACTCAGTGGTGGTTACTTTGAGGTTCTAGACCAATGGTTTGGGACTAATATGAGGCCATGCAGAGTGGTCTATTTTGAATGTAACCATATGCTAAAAAGTAAGGGGTATTACATTTGACCTGTATCAGAAATTCAGGAAAGGACAAGGGATCCGTAGAGCATGAAAGACCCTGCCCTTGAGGTTCTGCAATGGTTGAAACACTTGAATACATCATCCTCAGTGTACCATATATCACTGGCTTTTTAAATTTTATTTACCTTATTTTATTTTATTTTTGTAAGCTTTTATTTTAATTCCAGTTAGTTAGCAGACAGTTTGATATTCGTTTCAGTTGCACAATATAGTGATTCAACACTTCCATACAACACCTGGTGCGCATCACAAGTGCCCTCCTTAATCTCCATCACCTAGTTCACCCACCCTCTCACCCACCTCCCCTTCTGGTAACCATCTATTTGTTCTCTATAGTTAAGAGTCTGTTTCTTGGTTTTTTTTCTCTCTCTCTCTCATTCTCTCTCTCTCTCTCTCTGTTTCCCTTTGCTCTTTTGTTTCTTAAATTCCACATATAAGTGAAATCATATGGTACTTTTCTTTCTCTGGCTTATTTCACTTAGCATTATACTCTCTAGCTCCATCCATGTCAACCATGTTATTGCAAACAGCAAGATTTCATTCTTTTTTATGGCTGAATAACATTCCATTGTAATGTACACCTCATCTTCTTAATCTAGTCATCAATTGACAGACACTTGGAGGCTTCTATGTTTTGGCTATCATAAATAATGCTGCTGTAAACATAGAGGTGCATCTATCCTTTGGAATTAGAATTTTTGTATCCTTTGGGTGAATATCTAGCAGTGCCATTGCTGGCTCATAGGGTAATTCTATTTTTAACTTTTTGAGGAACCTCCGTACTGTTCTCCAGAGTGGCTACACCAGTTTGCGTTCCCACCAATAGTGCAAGAGAGTTCCTTTCTCTCCACATTCTTGTCAACACCTGTGTGTTTCTTGTGTTGTTAATTTTAGCCATTCTGACAGGTGTGACATGATATCTCATTGTAGTTTTGATTTGCATTTTTTTTAAAGTGAGTATTTCTGGAAAGAAACGAGAATGATGGAAGCGAATTCCAGTTTCTTAACTATCTAAGAAATAATGGTTAATATGCTTCGTATGTATATTATAGAAATGAATAGAAGAGCATCATGGGATTAGTCATTACTTAGGTGATTGTTGAAAGGAGAGCTTTCTATCTAGTAGCTAATAGTCTGCCTCAGAGAATTTAATTTCTCTAAAATTCCCCTTTAACTTTCACTAACAATGGAGATAATTTAGGAAACAGAGATGAAAACCGAAGAGATCCAGAGCTACAAAAAAAAACAAACTTAGTTTAGCTGTCTAATCTTATTCCTGAATGTTGGGCAATTCAGGGAAAACATTCCTGAATGTTGAGTTGGGCAAACATGTCATAGAAAACGTATCCTCTCAAGGAATTTCTTCTTGGGGGGAGGAACGGGAGCAGGAGGTACTATTCTGTCTACAACATTCAGGCCCAACAATAACCACAAACTTGTATAGTTTTAGGTCTTTCCCTTTAGCTCTTCAGGAAAAACACTGACCCCCACCTCCACCATCTTCTCAAATTTCTTCTCAGTCTATACTAGAAGTCATTCGTTCTGTCACACATATGCTCAGAAAATAGTCCTGCCAGTTACTCTGATTCTCTGCAGTGCTGACCCCTTCCTGCTGAGGCTGGTACTCCAGCCACAGAGCTGGGCTGCCTGGCCTTCCTGGACATCTTACCTTCATGAAATTCTCCTTCTGGTTTTTCCTCTGTCCCTACTTCAGACCTTGTGTTGAAGCTGAGGCATGTATCTTCATGATTTGTGGTTGGAGCACAATCTGAGTGACCAGCACTGTCCCACACTCAGAATAATTGCCCAAACCTATCCAACACTCACACCCACATACTCACAGTGACTCCATACCCTGAAATGAAATAAAAATGGTTTGCATTCTCTATCTCCTTAAGATTTATTCTTTTCTGAAGAACTTAAAGGAATTTCTTCTTAATGCTGGAGAATATTTGTAAGTCCTGTTCAAGAAAGTGGCCAAAGTCCCAACACGGAGCCAGAAGTACCCTCACACAAAATTTTGCTGCATCATGCTATTCTTCTCTGAATAGATACCCAGCATCTCCAATCCTGGGACAAAGCAGTGAGAAGTTTTACTTTCCAGGCATAGTTTCAGTAAATGGCCTATCAGCCTTGCTAAAATACCATAATGTGTTTAGGTTTCTAAAATGAGTTGCACAGGATTTGTATTGAGAGCAACAATTACATTAGGCTTTCTGGTCATACTTAGTTGGTCATAAAGAACTTCACAAACTTCACAATAACCCAGCAGAAACTTGCTGTTGTCAAGGGCATTGCAGCAGACCCTGGTTAGTTACTTACCCATTCCATTCACTGGTTGAGCACATGGAAGAAAATTTCATAGCCTCTTCTGAGGTTAGCTTAGAGATCCACGTGATTAGTTTTAAGTAATGAAATGTGAATGGAAGTGGTGTTAGCTTCTTTCTGTCCTGTGTACTAAAATCTTCCAGAGATATTCAGCTAGACTGTCCTCTTCCCTTTGCTCTGACGATGAATGCAAAAGACTCAGACATGACTGAGTCACATGATGGAAAGAGCCAGAATCCGTTAATCACAAAGTTGGGGAAGAACCTTGCCCTGGAGACACATGCAAGTGTCTCCGCATGTGAGTGTGTGTGTGTGTGTGTGTGTGTGTGCATGTGTGTGTATGCATGCATGTGTGTGTGTGTGTTAAACCACTGAAGTTTGGGTTTATTGGCCACAGCAGCTAGTGTTGAACACTCTGTCTTCTATGGTGTCAGGTGAATCTCATTGTGGTTTTGATTTGCATTCCCTTGATAATTACTGATGTTGAACATCTTTTCATCTGTCTGTTGGCCATCTGTATGTCTTTGGTGCTCACTTCGGCAGCACTTTTACTAAAATTGGAATGTATGTCTTCTTTGGAAAAATACCTATTCAGTTTCTCTGCCCATTTTTAAATTGGATTACTTGTTTTTTTGGTGTTGAGTTGTATAAGTTCTTTATATATTTTGGATATTAATCACTTTTCAGATATATTATTTGCAAATGCTTCTCCCACTTAGTAGGTTGCCTTTTTGTTTTATTGTTGGTTTCCTTCATTACACAAAGGTTTTTCGCTTTGTTTTGTTTTGTTTTTAATTTTAATGCAGTCCCAATAGTTTATTTTTATTTTTGTGTTCCCTCTCCTGAGGAGACATATCTAGAAAAACGTTGCTAAGGCTGATGTCCGAGAGATTACTGCTACTATTTCCTTCTAGTGGAAGGGATTTTTTCCTAAAAATTTGTGGTTTCAGGTCACACATTTAGTTCTTCAATCCATTTTGAGTTTATGTTTGTGTATGGTATAAGACAAATATCTCTTTAAAAAATACTAGATCCAAATTCTATTAGGCAGAGATTGACATACTTCTGTAGGGTTCCTGGGACAATACCGCAGATGTCATGTATCAAGCACTTAGGTAGATAATGGGCACATATTACATAGGTTGATTCCCAGTAAAAATGATTTAGGAATATGATTTGTTTGCTTCTATGTTATGATTTCATTTTGACTTTTAATAAAGGACTGCCTCTTCATCTTGTCTGACAGCATGGGTTTTTAGAAGGTATAATTTACCTTTGAAGCTAAACTTTCTCTGCTTCAGGAAAGGCACTAGGAAAGGTTCTTCAGTTCCATACATATAAGACAAGTACCTCCTGATCATTCAAAAATAAAACTTGAAGTCTTCTAATTTGGAATAGAAATACTGATGGGTTGTGTAGAGTTATGTAAGTTGAGTTTGTCTATAGATGCACAATAATCTTAAAAATGATTTCTTTTCCTAGAAATAAATAAATAAATTGGACTGTTGACAGCCCTACAATAGATCGTTTGGGAGAAACAGCAGAGGTTTTGGGGAAGTTCTCTGTGCACCATTGGTTTATTTTGTTCATTTGTATTTCTTTGTTAAGAGAGAGAGAGAGAGAAGGAACCCACAATACATATTTTTAAAAAAAAATAGCAAAGGACCAGCAGAGGATGTAGCTCATTTTGTGTTCCTCAACCTTACATCCTGGGAAACTGTGAAGAGGGTATAGAGACATGGTCAGCAAATATTGATCCAAACAATTTCGTCTGCCTAGATCTTGGCAGTAAGATAATGCTGGCAAGGACTCCACCTCCGACCAGTAAGACTTTCCAATGACAGTAACCAGGATTGATTTACTCTTACTCAAAACTAACTCTAGTGGGCGCTGGAGAACACCTCAGGAAGAGAAGCTGAGGACCAGAACAGATTTCAGTACAAGGGATGCAGCCTCAAAGCCATAGTGATTTGACTGCTAGAAGACCTATAACCTTATATGGAACCAGAAGTTGGTGAAGGCAGACACAGAAGTTATGTAGGCTCCCTCCAAACTCTTATATTTCAAAAGTGTACCATTATGAGCCCTTTCCCCGATGCTGATTATAGGTTTCCCCTTCTCCTTTACTTCATTCTGCCTTGCCTGCAGGAGGGAAAAAGGTAAAGCTTGAATGTTATTTTTAAGGCTTACTTGAACAAACATGGCATTTTCTTCCTTCCGAATGGTATCCTAAGTATGTTCTAAACTGGGCCTGACACTTGGGTAATCTCTTAGAAGTTCACCAGGCCCATTATAAAGGAATTCTGCTTTATCATAAGGAGACACTTTTGCCGGAGGGAGGCAGTCTGGCCACTTAGCTTCAAAGCCAACTTACTTCCACTCCACTAGCTCTAATTCTCAGTATATTGTAGCCTTTAGCAAAATAGCTTTAGCAAGAAATAAAGAAACGCAATGAAGAACAAAATCATCAAGGGTGATGAAAATAGCCTTTTGAGCTCTCATTTGCTTTTGCCCAGACTAAAAATATGAACTTTATCAGGTTGTTCTCAAGTCAGTTTGCACTCAGCTAGTTAATGGCATGAAAGAGACGTGATGAAGTTCATCTCTACAAAACACCGTGATTTCTTATTTCATGTGTAGTCAGTATTTTTCAGCTTCATAGCTCAATATATAAAGTGAACAAGTTGACAACCCAAGCCTCATTTATTGTCATAAACAAAACTGGAGTGTATTTTCTCTAGGATCTTGTCACATCATTAACTTAGAGTACAATATGGGAGAGATGCCTTACTGCTCAAAAGAATGTCATTGCGGTATTGATTCTTGGACCAACCATGATAAAAAGAATTAGTGCTGTTTTCCACCTCTCATTAAGCAGAAGGGATGGAAGGCTTGAGAGTGAGGTTGAACAACAGGAAGATGTAAGGCGGTGGACACACATCTATCTTTCTTTCTACTCAGTGCCAAACGGAACATTGTCCCTGATATATATGTGTTAGTTTTTCCACTTAAAAAAATTACTTAATTTAAACACTCTATAAATTCAGACAGAAGAGATTACCAGTTGGGTCAACCAACATAGGAAACAGGTCTCAAGGACCACAGGTCACAGGACACTGAGTACCTTCTGTTTAAATAGTTTCACACTATCTGTCAGGTTCGACTAAACTGTCAGACTGAAATTTTTTTTGAAAAGACATTGTTATTCAGTGCACTTTTAAGAGAAAAAAAATGTACTAGGAAGAAGAATTACCAGGGAGAAGTGCAGAAATAAAATTTCCTATTTCAGGCAGTTAGATAATAAATTGCTCAAGCATGGAAATGTGGAATACTTTACATCAACTGGAGAATTGTGGTTATTAAAATGATCTGTCAATAGAAACAAAGCAAAGTTTAGGTGATGAATAGCTAGCAGCTGCACCTTTACTGCACACTCAGGAATTTATAATGAGGTTTAGGTACTGTGTTTCTTTTCATTTCACTTTTTTGGTAAATAAACAGGGAAGCCTAGAAACATCTTCAAGATTATATTTGTAGTGGATTGCATCCCATGTTTTAAATGTCGTGGAATATTTATGTTTTGTAAAAAAAAAAAAAAATGGGGGGAAAAAGCAATGCATTTCTT
Organism: Mellivora capensis; assembly: GCA_004024625.1. Taxonomy (NCBI): domain Eukaryota; kingdom Metazoa; phylum Chordata; class Mammalia; order Carnivora; family Mustelidae; genus Mellivora; species Mellivora capensis. Next base: position 64,219 of record PISX010008840.1, on the reverse strand, counting down.
CTGCTTATACTGTCTTCATAACAAATCTGACAGTCCATGAAAGCCTAGCTAAGGAAATTTATATGAAACATAAATGCCCCTGGGTCAAGGATAGAATCTCTCAGACAATGATTACAAGCTCTGAACTTTCTCTATAGAAGAAAACAGAGATAAGTTTAAAAAGCCATTGATATGATCTTAGATCTTTTTAAATATATTTAATCACAAAATTGACATTAAGATGAAACATTTAAACAAACGGAGTGTCTGATTCCCATACTGCATTACCTAAAAGACCACCTAAATCTCAAGTCTTTGTAATTCTGATATAAAAGATAAGTAAATTGGGGAACTATGGTATAAATGATCTTTGGTTATATCTACCTTCTTGACTTCCTGGACCAAAATCTTTCTGAACTTCGTAGCTCGGGCCACTCACCTTCATCGCATAGCTCCTCCCAGTGTTCTAGACCAAAGTCTCACTCTGGTCAGGTAAACTGCATGCTAGTCTCATGGAAACAGCAAATCATTTTTGCCAAAGCATGTTGATTCAAAGAACTGGTCTCTTTTAGTTGTTGAAGCCCACTGACCAGACAACCAGAAAAACGAATGCAGTGTAAGAAGGTGAGGTGTGATAAAATGATTTATAAGAAATACATATTTGTTCATTCAGGTGACCAAAATATATATATTTCAGATATATTTGGTTTTTATCCTCAGTTCCTGAAAATGTTTCAGAGACATAAATGTGAATGAGCGTCGTGTTACTAATGAAGATGACTTAAGGACCCCACCCAAAGATGGGGGGTTTCCCAGGAGGACCAACCACCCGATTAAAGGGTTGGAACTTTCAGTCCCAACCTCCTGACCTCCAGGGAGGGGAGAGGGGATGGAGGTCGAATCAGCAAATAGCCAATGACTTAGTCAAATATGACTATGTAGTGAAGCCTCCATAAAAACCTAAGAGGACAGCTTCTTGGACCGTTTTTTGGAGAACTTCCAAGGTTGGGGAACCAGAACACTTGCCACTGAGACAGACACCAAGCTCTATGCTGACAGAAGCTCCTTTGTTGGGGACCTCACCGTATGCATGATCTGGTTATTGATTCATATTCTTTATCATATCCTTTAATAAACTTGGTAAACATAAAGTGTTTCCCTAAATTCTGTTAACCGCTTTAGCCAATTGATTGAACCTAAGGAGGAAGTTGTTGGACCCTCCAATCTGTAGTTGGTCATCAGAAGCGTAAGTAACAACCTAGGGGTTGTGACTGTTATCTGAAGTATGGTATAGAGGGATAGACTTATAGACTGAACCTTTAACCTTTAACCTTTAGTCTGATGCTAACTCCAGGTAGAGAATGTCAGAATTGATGGGATATCTTGGACACCTTCCCAGTGTTATGTGTGGAAGAACATCCCCCCACCCCCAACATTGGACTTGGATCTGGGAATTAGATGAGGTAGTGATTAGTTTCCTGAAACAAAAGAGAACACATACCACAGCTATTGTGGGGGTAATTTGGAAAAGGCTATAGGAAAGAAGAGGATCTCAGAATTTTAGCTGGTCCTGATTGATTTTAAGCAGGGACATGGAAGTAGGGGTCCTATTTTGAGATAAACGCATTCAATAAGTGGACTAGTTCTACAGTTTAGTGTTTTAGTAATCTTTATTTAAGAAATGGGAGAAATGAAACAGGCCTGTGGATGCCTTGTCATTAGTAGTATCTTGGGTGTGGTGTGGCCTTGGGTATGACTATTAGAAACACTGTTTTTGTTAGCTTTGTCCCTGATCCATTGGGAAAATGTTTGATGTTCCATCTTATCAGCAAGATTGATTTTTACTTTCACATTTTATTCCTGATCCAAAGAAGTATGTGCCATGAATCTCAGGTTATTGTTTTATTCATTGGATCCCACTATCCTACTTGCTTGAGTTTTCTGTTCAATGGCATTAGTCTTCTGTCGCCTTTCTAAAGACCAGGCACATGCCTCTGAATACCATTTGGCTGGGGTTGCAATAGTTTTGAACTTATCTTCCTCGTGCTGATAATTTTATGGGACTTGATCACCAAACTCTGTCACCTGCCAGGACATCTGCCTATTGAACTGCAGAATGTTTTAGTTGCTTAAACTTCCTTCATTGCCTGCTTTAGGAACTTTTCCTGATTTTCTGCCTCATCATTTTTGTTCTGTTCAGTCCCTCTTGCTCAACCACCAACTGGACTTCAACAGAAAAGTAGAAACACAGAACCAGAAAGTTGAAAAATTTGGCCCCAAATACAAACGTTTCTGAATATATAGTTGTTTGGCAATTAACAATTCATGCCACACAAGTGAGTATTTTGTTATTATCATTTGCCTTAAAAAAATGAGAACAAAACACTTTACATTAACTTGAAATGATGAGTGATGAAAGGGCAAGTGTTTCTTCTTTGTTTGAAAACCACACCAAGAGAGCCCGGGTTTAAGCCTACGCTATCAGCAACGTGATATGGAAAGCAGTTATTTAACCTCTTTGAGTGTTGATTTCCTTCCTCTGCAAAAACACGTACAATAATAGTCTTAGCTCATAAGATTGTTGATATGTATGGTGCATCATATGGCACATAGTGCCTGGTCATTATTATTATTTTTAATAAGGGCAATTTCTGAAGATGGTATCACTGAAGGAAAAAAAATATTTAGACCAACTCTAAAATTATTAGTAGGGACATTTCTGAAAAATGTGACTTAAAAGGTTCATTCTTAACATTTAAATGATTTTTTAGGTTAGTGCCATTGAACAGGAATATATATGATGACAAGAATGGGAATAATTCAATAACGTAATTTCTGAGATAATACACCTAAGGTCTGCTGATATGAGTTAACAGTGATGTTGTAGTGCTAACACAATTCTTAAATGCCATTGTTAGTTATGCCATTGTTTAAATCATGTAGGATTTTGTAATTTACATGTTCCTAGAGATTTTAAAAGTAAGTGCACATTATAAATCAAAGGAATAATAATAATGGCCATAGACATTATCAGCAAATAAAATACGACTACTAAATTATCTTAGCAACTTTTGAACTAAGACTCATATATAATGTGTTATTATTTTGCTTCTCTTAAATATTTGTTTTAACCCAATAATTCAAATTCTTTGCTCTTCCTTAATGTATTATATAAAAAATATTGGAATATTTTGCCATCCAATGGAGGAATCATTTAAATTTGATTCTTTCTATCAACCTCATATTTTTCTTCCTCCAAATATTGCACTGTAATAACATGTAAAGCATCACTTTCTCAGATGGAGATGGTGACAGTTTTCTGAGCCCTGCTTAGTAAGCCCTCAGCACAACCGAACCCCTTCATCGTCACCTTATGTTTGCTGACACAATTTCATTTTCTTATCTGCCAGTTCAACACAGTCCCTCAGCATAGGAACAGAAGGCTTCTATTGTACTCTTTACCTTTATCAAGCTCCAGCAAGCATTCTCCACCTAAACATTCTTGAAAATTAACTTTAAATCTTTGCCTGAGGGGATTTTTTTTTTCGCCTTCCAATTTTCCACTTCTGTGGTCTTCTCTTTGCTTCAGCATATTCTGAAATGTGTGCAGTTGATAGGAACACATTTGGAAAGGCAGTGCCAAGGAATACCCCTCTCCTCGGCTTTATCCAGGGGCTGCCCAGGTTTTGTGTGCTGTGGGATCTATTGTGGTGGTGTCTGCCTAACGAGGCAGTGGTGGTCATCTAATGTCTTAGGTATCTTGGTAGATTCCTACAGATAGTCTCTTCTTTTATTATTATTTTTTTTTAACACTGAGACAAATTGCCAGGGAAATGAAATTTAAATAACAGTCACAAAAACTCTCCAATGTAGATGACATAAAAGCCACTTACTAAAGTAAATCATATCTTGGCAACTTAATGTCTTGCAGTAATGAGAAAATTTGAAGTAATTCCTTGGAACAATAGATCATAGAGCTCTGTCCTTAACAGGAGCTTAAGATAAAATGAAAAAAAAAAAAAGGCAATAGCCATTAATATAGGAAACAGCTATGAAAATAAAACTTACAAGAAGATACACTAAATCAAGATTTGAACATCTTAAAAATAGTGCTGCTAAAAAGTGGGAAGCAATTATAGGCATAATAAAAACCTTTAAAAAAATTAAAGTTCAGCAGTCCTCAAATGCTGCCTCAAGCAAGGCAAAGCCACACAACACACAGGGAGAGAACATCTGGTCACTCAGACATATGCAACTGAACCTTAAAAACAGAATTGGCAACTTGCTTCTTGGTTGGCATTTCCCTCTATGAATTGTGGGCACATTATTTTATCTATCACAAGTGGACACTTTGGAAAATAGTTGATCACATCTAGAGAGTTGATGTTATCAATTCACAAGCAGTGATCAGATTCAAAGACATACGTATACCTAACAAACTCAAAAGGGACTGAATATTAAAGTTTATATCAATGGGTCATTTGAATCCAGGCAAGTGAAGAGGGCACTCGTGTTCCATGTAGTTATTTTTCTCTTATTATCAAAGTAGGAGTTGTTCATGTAGAAAATCTAGAGAATACAGACACACTAAAAATGGAAAATAAAAATCAACCGCAGGTGCCCCACCCAGAGAGAACCACTCTATCACTTTGTAGTATGTCCTTCCAGGCCTTAGGTGCATATTTTTATATATTATTCTGTGTTTATGTGTGTGTTTATTAAGTTTTTTATTTTAGTTTTAATAGAAAAATGGATACCCTGAGATATAGATATAGTAATGGATAGACATATCTATCTATATATATGTACATACATACTATTTGGCAATTTACAGGTTTATTTATTTAACAATATATAGTAAATATTTTTGATGTAATAAAATATACTTCTATAACAAGATCACATATGGCTTTTGTACTCCATTGTTTATGTGTTTTTGAAATTTGAGAAGCTAACACATCTCAACAACTAAGCTTAACTCAGGAGCCTCAACTTTCAGTGATGATGCAAAAAATCTTAATCTTACAATCAAAGGAAACTGAATCTCCTTTGGATGATATTTACATCACATTCAAGGTTCTTTTTCCTTTCTGAGGGGGAGCCTGTATATGGGGGAAAGTTATGTGTGGTGGACATATGTGCATGGGTATTGGGTAGGAAGTCTTTTACAGCTGACTCCCTACGTCGATCTTCCCCCAATCTGGTCCCTGGTTCTGGTGGAGTCCACTGCTGCCCACACTTTCAACCTCACACTGATGAGTGGAAAGAAGGTACCTGGGTTCTAGATTTGATTTGATCTGCTGTCATTGATTCTTGCTGCTGTCGTGGTTTTGGCAAGGGTAATGTCCATTTCCTCACCTTTTGGAGGATCCTCAGGCTTTCTCTCTTTGACTTCTGTCAGCATCAAGTGCTGAACCCTCAGAAGGTTTTATGGGTCATCACTTGACTGAGTGACTTTAGGCTCTGGTTCTTCTCTCTCGGGTTCTAAAGAGCCCAGTATGTTATAATCTATGCACATTGACATCCAAGGACAACTGCTAGGGAGAAGAGGAAGGAAGGAAGGCGTGTGTCTTCCAGGCTCTCCTATCAAAACAGGAGGCTACACTTCCCCAACCTGTCCTGGAAAGTAACCTTCAATGAACTCTTGACTTCAGAAATTTCCAGTCAAAGAAGGGCACACTTTCTTTATTTTAGAATCACCTGAACTTTAATGGTTAATATTATGTAACCCTGGCTGGACCACAGTGCTCAAATGTCGTTACTCTGAACGACATTTCTGTGGAGGTATTTTTTTTTTTTGAATGAGATTTACATTTATATCAGTGGACTTTGAGTAAACAGATTACCCTCCATAATATGGGTGAGTCTTAGCCAAGATGCTGAAGGTCTTAAAAGAACAGAAGACTGAACACCCCCAAGCAAAAATGAATAATTCCAGCAGACTGCCTTTGGGCTCAGACTGGCACTCTTCTCTGGGTCTCTAGCCTGTTGACCTGCTCTGCAGATTTTGGACTTACAACTCCACAATCTCATGAGTCAATTCCTTAAAATAAATCGAGATAGATAAGATAGATATCTCTGTCTACACACACACACACATCCTATTTGTTGTTTCTTTGTAGAACCCTAACTAATATGCCACACCCCCCAAATCAGAGAGATTCTTTGCCTCCAGTTCTACTTCTTCCTACAAGAGTGACCCTGGAAAGTAGAAAGGTTAATGAACTTAGCTTTTACTTTCCCTCTCTCTAGTGGATTAAATAATGACTTTCCCCCTGCTCCCAAAGATATGGCCACATTCTAATGGGCGGAGCCTGTAAATGTTATATTATTTGGAAAAAGGATCTTTGTGAATGAAATTAAGTCTTTAGAGATGAGGAGATCATCTGGATTATCAGGGTGGGCTCTAAATGGAATGAAAAGAGTCCTTATAAGAGAAAGGGAAAGGGAAACTTGAGGCAGAAAAGAAGGAGGCAATGTGATCCTTCCGGCAGAGATTGGAGGGATATGATCACAAGTAAAGAAATACAGCCACTAGAATAGGAAGGAGCAAGGAATGTATTCTCCAAGGGAACCTAGGGAACTCCAAGGCAATGCTGCTCTGTTGACACATTGAGGCCAGACTTCTATCCTTCAGACCTGTGAGAGAGGAAACTGCTATTATTTGAAGCTATCAAGGTGTGGTCACTTGTTATGGAAGCTTCAGGAAACTAATACATTCCTCCTCTTTGCAATTTAGTTTCCCCCTAAATTCTTTTTTTTTTTTCCTTTCCTTCCCAACACACTTTATATGTGAAAATGGAAGCAAATCAGGTATAGAAGCAGATTCTTTTGGAATGTTCCTCTAGGTAAATTTCTATTCACAATCCTCACCTACCCTTGAAAACGTCTAATTGTGGCGCACAGCAGAGAAGGAATTTCTTTAAACCAAAAACTAAAGATGATGGCATCATTTTAAAATTTTTCCTTTCTACCAAAAGTTATCTCTTGCTCCATACATTTTTACCATATCTAATTAACAAATATTGAGGTTGTTGGGTATTTATCATAAAGTGGATAGCTGCAAAAGTGATCATATTTTGGCTAATTCCTTACCCATTACATGGACAAGAAATTTTTAAGTGGAAATAGTGAGTTAGAGAAACTGCAAAGATCTAAGGATTTGGGCTTATTTATTATGCCTTCTTACTACTCTCCTTGCTTCTGATTCAGTGTTTCCCAAAGTAGGTTAATGAGAGATATTTGTTCCAAGAGGTTATTAGTGAATAGGCAGGAGGTAGGAAAGAATCCTATAGTCACACTTCTGGATATTAATTATATTGTGGTTAATTCACTATGCTTGAAAGAATCTACATTTTCAATTCCTTCAGTCTGACTCCTGTTTCCTCTGTCAGAGCCTGAACTCAAATTCTTAGTCCATCTTGCAGACAGAATGGTCACATTTACCTTGGCTCCTCCAATCAAAGGAACTTGCAAAATTAGTTTTAGGAATGAGCAGAGTGAAATTACACATAATTATCAACCTTTTGTAGAGTTTAGCTGTGGAGGTGGCCAGCTTTGCCAAAGCACTTACAGAAGAATTTCTGACATGTGATCCTAATTCTCACTGGTATGAACTGAGGTAATGGATGTAAGTAGTAGCAATGCTTTTCCTTGAAAGCAGCCTTTGTGGTATACCACTGAGGCTTTTTCTTACTGTAGAGCTTACAATCCTAGCTTCCAGGCCCTCTCGGAGAATCAGTTAGTTGCTTAATATTTTTTAATAACTACCTTTCTGTTTAAACGTGGCTTCTCCTTTTTTGTGATAGAGAACACTGTCATAGACGTTAGACAAGTTAGGGAAACCCGAGGTTAAGTTTATGACGTAGTTTTCTTTACTAGAGACAACTTTAGCATATTTAATGTGCATTGTGGCCTTCCAAGAAGGTAAAGTATGCAGTTTTTCCTTGAATGTATTTAACTACCACATACTTACTTGGGAGAAAATTATACAGAACACATGTTCTGTGGAAGATTATTTGAGAAATGTTTTAGATTTCCCCGGTCTACCTGCCATGAGAAAGACAGAGTAAGCGTGCCAGCATGCAAATGTTACCAAGGTGCCCCCCTTCCCAAAATTCTTCAATAGTTTTCCATTGGCCTACATGATAAAAATATAAGCTCTTTGGTGAGACATAATATTTTACCTATGCTTTTATTTATTTATGACTTTCAACATTTAACTCTTGATTCCTGATCCAACCGCATAGTCTCCCTCTCCTTTCCCTAGCTATGATCCCCTATGTTTGATTCCATGATATTGAACTGCCTATAGATTTCAGAAAAATCCTTGCCCCTCTCTCTCTTTGTATGCACTGTTCCCTCTGCCTTTATTCTTTTCTTTTAAGAGTGTAACCAACTTTTTGTATCTTAAACCTCTCAGCTCAAATTCTATATTTCTCTGAGACATTGCACTTGATACCCAAAGGGCCAGTTTGGATACTTGTTCTCTTTCTACTGCACTTGCCACAGACACCATTAAAGTGATTGCCTTATCTAGTTCCAACTACTTACTTGAAGTGTCCCTCTGTAGTTAGGCTAACATTCCCAGAGGGCTCAGGAAGCACCTTACTTCTTATATAATGTCAGTAGCAAGGGAAGGAAACAGGAGTAGAGTTCTTTATAGAATCTAGTCTTCTGTCTCTGTTAGTGGACAAATTAAGTGCCCAGATTCAGATGGATGTTCAGAGAACTTCTTTACTTCTGGTCCAAGTTTCCTCCCTACAGATTGCATTTTGAGTGGGGACCAGAAGACACCTATTAAACACTACTCATCTCACCCATTAGTTTCTTCCTGAACGTAGAAGAATTTCATTCTTCCCTATTCTCAATTCCCAATACAATTGGGCCTCTTGCCTTCCTGTAAATTTGTTTCTTATTCACCCCTTCCCCACGTGCTGTGGAGTTCCGAGAGGAATTTTGCTTCCCGATTCCTGCCCTATACTCCCATCTCTTTTTTTCAAGCTCCATTCTTGGTTGACAGACTTTCCCTTTGGCTTAATTTTTCTTAAAATGGAATTGGGAAGTTATGGATCTCTGAGATTAGAGAAAATATTGAAGGAAAGAATAACTTTTATCCTCAGGATCAAATATCCATAAGCAAATCAGCCATTTACATTGTTAAGCAAACTTTTTGTGGCATAACTGCTGTGTTTTTATGCAGAAAGATTTCTTTTTCCTTTCTTTCTCTGAGTTCTATTTTAAAAGCCTATGTCTTTTATTTTAGAGCAGTTAACACCCAGAAGTGATACATTTCATGCCCAAGAAGGTGATAGCGATAGATATCTAGGTGAGGAAACTCTCTTCTGCCACATTTGCATTCCCAATGTCCAGCAGAATGAGGACACACATTATATATATGCAACTGTCTTTTAAATTGTCACAAAAATTAACAAATGAATGGCACTCTTAAGTAAAGAGCATTAGGTGTATCGTAAGGTCAGAAACCAATTTTTTGTGTTTCTATAAGGTTGATTGATTGACTGATTTTTAGAGAGAGAGGAGAGAGTGTACACGCATGAATGGGGGGAGTGCCAGAGAGAATCCTCAAGCAGACTCTCCACTGAGCACAGACTCTGATGCAGGGCTTGATCCCATGACCCCCAGATCATGACTTGGGCCAAAATCAAGAATCAGACTCTCAACTGGCTGAGCCACACAAGCTCCCTGGTCAGGAATCAACTTGATAAATGATTCTGTTAACTGGAAGTTGCCCAGTAGAAACCAAATGTTTAGGCCACTTCTCAAAGCTTTGCTCTGAAAGGAACAGAGCAGCATTTGGAAAGATATATGGTATCGGAAGTTTTCTATTTGTGTGTTTTCATTTTTGTTTGTTAAAATGGGAAAGACATAAACATATCAATTAACTGAAGAGAAAGGCATTTTGGAGAGTAAAAGGTTAAAAGTCTGAAAGTAGAGGACAAAAATTAGGAAGCAATGTCCCCAGGGGGAAAAACAAAGGGAACATAATCCTGAACAAACATGAAAGAACTCACTTTGTATAAGAGAGGGACTTCTGTCTAAGTGGAGGATGGAGTGGATGTGAAAATGGACACAGAGCCAGTAACATTTATCATAGAAGATCAGGAATTTAAAGAAATTTGCACCTGAGAGCCTTTCTCTATTTAGACATGTATATACGTGTTTTTATCTTGTTTGCCAAGGGTTGCGTACATTTTACTCAACATGTAGTAGCACAGATCCATGTAAGTTTCCTTTTTCATTTTATTTAGTGATTAATGTTATCCCTATTTCCACTTTCATTCATCTACTCTGCCCCTACAGGCACTTACTCAAATGTCTTTTACCTGTGATATTTATCTAAACGATGGTGAATTATTCTTAGCATATGCATGTGTAGATGCAATTAGGGAATATGTCAGTGAAAAAAAAACAAAAAAAATGCACTGCCTTTATGAATTTTCCATTCTAATATGAGGAAAGAAGGCATAAAAGAGAGAAAAAAATTAAATAAATAAAACATGCAGCTTAGATACTCATAAGTGCTATCAAGAAACAAGAAGGGGCACCTGGGTGGCTCAGTGGGTTAAGCCTCTGCCTTTGGCTCAGGTCATGATCCCAGGGTGCTGGGATCGAGCCCCACATTGGGCTCTCTGCTCAGCGGGGAGCATGCTGCCCCCTCCCCCATCTGCCTCTCTGCCTACTTGTGATCTCTCTCTGTCAAATAAATAAATAAAATCTTAAAAAGGAAAGAAAGAAAGAAAAAGAAATAAGAAATCAGAGAATAAGAATAGGGAGTGGCCAGGAAAGGTGAGATTGGGGTTCTAATTAGGGCAGTCAGAGTATCACTGAGCAAGTGACATTGGAACAAACACTTGAAGAAAGACTGAGATTCATCTCTGCTGAGAACCTTCAGAAAGCTTCCCATGGAATAGAAAGCATGGATCCTTAGAAAGGTCTGCAGAGTGCTGTACCCCTGGTAACCCTCATCTCTGCAACCTCTGATCCTACCCCCCCTCTCACTCCTGAGGTCCACAAACAGCAAACTCTTGTGTGCTCTTAGAATACACCTACCTACCAGCATCTGTTCTGGCTCCTCCTCCAGTTAGGGCTCAGTTCCTGTAAATATCCAACAGCTCACCTCCTTTCTTCTTTCTACTCTTTGATTAATTGTCACTTTCCCAACAAGGCATTCCCTGAGCATGCATTTAAAATAATGCTAGATGTTGGGACGCCTGGGTGGCTCAGTTGGTTAAGCAGCTGCCTTCGGCTCAGGTCATGATCCCAGCGTCCTGGGATCGAGTCCCGCATCGGGCTCCCTGCTCAGCGGGTAGCCTGCTTCTCCCTCTGCCTCTGCCTGCCACTCTGTCTGCCTGTGCTCGCTCTCTCTCGCTGTTTCTCTCTGACAAATAAATAAATAAAATCTTTAAAAAAAATAAAATAAAATAATGCTAGATGCTCTGAACAAAAACTGGAGACACCTTGTGCCCATGCTTATGGTGAATGGGAAGAGGGTACCTAGAGATACAAGTTACCCTCTACTCCCTTTAACGGCCCATACTGAGACAACAATTGCCTGATTTCCTTTCCAGCTCTCCAGCTATGAGGTCCTTCTACCCCCAAGAAGAAGGGGTGAATAAAGTCATTGGAGCGTTCAAAAAATAATAATAAATAAATAAAATGTTAATGTATCTTCTATCCCCAAACCTGCAGTCCCTATCCCTCTCCCCTGCCTAATTTTATTCCATAAAATGTATCTCTTTCTAAAATGCTATACAAGTTGCTGCTTTTGTTTATTATCTGTCTCCTATCAACTCGCCTTCCCAGCCCCCCCCCAAGGCATGCACACTAGAAGGTGAAGCTCCTGTAGGAAGGGACCAGGCATATTTCTTTTCTGCTTTACACACATATATATTCACTGACCATCCACTTCCTCCCTGGAGGACCTAAAGAAGTAGGCTATGAATACATTTTTGAGAAAACACATAAGCAGAGGGAACAAACCATGGGATATCTGGGAGGCAAGTAGAAGTTGCCCAGGGGGAGTGGGCCAAGGGAAAAGTGTTCCTCATTTGTTCAAGGAAAGAAGCCACAGTAGCCAGAATAGATGAACTTAGAGAAGAAAGCAAGACAGTGGACAAATTGTGCTGGGTTTTGTTGGGTCCTGTAGGATTTTGGAAGCCTTGGGAGGATTTTAACAAATCAACTGTAATAGGCTCAGGGCTAAAATTGAGAGACCAGTTAATAGACCAGTGCAACAAACCAGGGTAGAAATGCTGGAAGAAGCTTAGCTTCTTATAAAAAGTTTGGTTTCATTTTGTGTTCTTATATATGTATTTTTTAATCTGCACAAATATTATTATATTCCTTCTCTCTCTCTTTTCCTCTCTTTCCTTCTTTCTTTCTTTTCTTTTCGTCAGCAATATGTTTTCACAATCTGTCCATGCCAATGGGTGAGCTGCTAGTCAATTGCTTCTAATTACTATGTATTATTCCACTGTCAGCATCTACATCTTTTTTCCTAATGTGAACTAGAAATAAAGCTAAGGTTGGGATAAGCTGTTGTTAGGGGAACAATGTGAGGAGAATGAGGGTAAGGAATAAATTGCTGAGGAAAATGGGAGAGTAAATCAGAAAAGCAATGGTTTGGATTAAACAATGTTAGAATTTGCCAGATGGGGACAGTGAAGGAAGCAAAGGTCAAAGAACTAAGAGAACTCAAGAAAATGGCCAAAAGGACAAACCCCGGGCCCTTCGGGAAATTAATTATAGTAATAAAAACAAAGACAGCAACAGTAACAATAAGTAGTTTTCCCTAAACACACAAGACCCGGGGTAGGATTCACAGACAATAATGGAGGAATGGACTAATACATTTGAAGAACAAAGAAAAATCAGGACATTTGCTACTACATGGAAATCAGCAAAGCACTTTCACGAAAATAACAAAATGAAAGCCTTAGAAGTATAGAGTATGATATTCAGAAGCATTGATGCTTAATTTTCCAGAAACAAATACTCTTGAGACTACAACCAAGTCTAGTGAGTACCTTCATAGCTCAGTGAAGAGCTAGGATATGTTAGAGAATCACATACATGGAGGCTGACATTCTCTGAGATGATGGTAGGAATTAGAGTGGAAAAGTCAGGTGATTGACATATGCTGACTGCAGTTGTCGTTGGGAGGCAGATGATGCCATCTCAGTCCCACTGATATGCAGATGATGCCACCTTGGCCCTATTGATACGCAGAGGGAGAAATAAGAAGCCCATGCAGAGATGGACATGAGGCAAGGAACACCACAGGAGGGACTTAAGGCAGCACAGAAGGAAATCAAGTGCAGACACTGAGGAACAAGGCAGTCTCTGGTCAGTGGGACAAGAGCCTCCAAATGGCCCAATAATGAGGTCTCAATGAAGATATTGGGGGAAATTACAGAACCATAGGGTGGCCAGAGGAGGCAAGAAATAGCTGATAAAACAGGTGTGTAATTTAGCCAGGGAGATCTCATGGCTCTAAATCAAATAATGGCAAAGTTTTCTCAGTTAATTAAATAATGAGTTTGGAGTAAAATCTTTAAGTTAGATGAAGGCTTTAGCTCTTTGAATAGAGTCCATGCAGTAGTCATGTCTTCCTGATAGGGAGGAAATACAGACTATTTCCCCAAGACCCCCTGCCTTCCCACCCACCTCTCATACATCCATGGGCATGTACAAAATAATATAAAAATTAAAACTATTAGCAAACTCTTCAGATGCCCATTTGATCAATTGGAAAAATATGATATCGTCCAAATAACCACATTAAATGTCCTTCCATTCTCCTTCCATTTCTTAGAGCAAATAAATTAATCTGTTTCTGACATTTGATAATTTTAGCTTTTAAAAACTTTTCTGGTTGGTCCTTCAGCTGACAACTTTTTTTCTTTTAATATTTTATTTATTTGATAGACAGAGGTCACAAGTAGGCAGAGAGAGAGAGGAGAAAGCAGGCTCCCTGCTGAGCAGAGCGCCTGATGTGGCGCTCGATCCCATGACCCTGAGATCATGACCTGAGCTGAAGGCAGAGGCTTTAACCCACTGAGCCACCCAGGCGCCCCCAGCTGACAACTTTTAAAGTAACTTTTTCTTTTTACCTTCATAATATTTCATACACACACAAGCCATTAACAGGTCTGAATTATAAATAAATATGCAGAAGTCATTTTCTCACCTCAATTTTTGCACATCATTCTAAAAATAAAATATGATAAACTAGAGGCGGTTTATATTTTGGAGAATTACAGAGTGCTTATAATTCAAGTGATAGGGTTCATTTTTAAAAGTTAAAAAAATCCATATTAACTATTTAACTTCTAATTATAACAACTGCTCAGTAGCTCTGAACACATATATTGGATGCAAAACTCATACGCCCCTCCATTTCTGAGCTTGGTAATAGTCACCAAGGTTCACGTTCATTCTGAAGTGAACTTGTGCCCAATTTTTTTTTCTAAATATGTTCTAAATCTCCCATAGGATGGGTAGTGACTGGATTATGTCCTAGGAGGTTTCAGTCTACAGAAGACGCTGGTCTCTATTTTCCCAAAGCCCTGGAAAAGAACATACATGATCATAGGTTATTTCTTTTAGGGTGTGAAGTCCTACCTATAGCCAGAGAATGGCAACATAGAATAGTATACTGATGACAGCATTCCACAGCTTAGAGACACACACAGAAGAGCTGGAAACCACCCCAACATTTGTTTTCCCATTTAGTGAGCAGCACTGAGAGCTAGATGCCAAAAAGAAATAAATGAGGAGTTGCTCTGAAAGAACTCCTAGTCCATGGAAGGAGACTCGTGTATAAACAAGTATTTACAATAATGACAATAATTCATACTAGTAACCTCATAGCTGTGGCTGAATAATCTGGAAGAGCAGGGAAAATTATCCTTTGATAGAAGGAGGTCTACCTTATTTGCAATCACTTGTGAACAAATAAAGTCAAAGTTGTGATACAAAACCTTTGTTTGCTGCTTCTAACCAAGGAAAGTTCAGTTCCTTTAGTGTTCTTTTCTTTTTTTTTGTTTAAGATTTTATTTATTTATTTGACATAGAGAAAGAGAGATCACAAGTAGGCACAGAGGCAGGCAGAGAGAGAGAGAGGAGGAAGCAGGATCCCTGCTGAGCAGAAAGCCCAATGCGGGGCTCGATCCCAGGACCCTGAGATCATGACCTGAGCTGAAGGCAGAGGCCTAACCCACTGAGCCACCCAGGCGCCCTTAGTGTTCTTTTCAAGGCGCCACCAGCTTCTCCTCTCTCCCTGGCTGTTCTCTCTGCCTGTGTCTTTCTGGGTCTTTTCACCATTTTAGATCTACCCACAGAGTCCTGGTTCCAGGCTGGAAAGAAGTCAATAGATCCTTATTGGCCTTCCTATAAGGTAGGTGTAGTCCTTCAGAGTCTCCAAAATGGAGAAGCTACAACATAAATCTTTCTTCACCAACATTTGCCACAGTATCCCATGAAGTTTCTCTAGACAAAATTGTTCCGGCGTTAATGGACAAGGTCTGATGATGCGAACAAGTCACCAAGTACATGGACTCTGGAGCCTGATTGCCTGGGTTTGAAATACTGCTTGACAGTATGGAACATCTTTCCTTTCCTCATAACATCGGTTGAGGATTAAATTAATTGATCATATGTGTAAAGAGTGAGGAGGAAATAAAAAGCAAAAAAGTAAGAGAAACTACAAATCTCATTCTGCTATAGAAGGGTAGATGAGCAACTCTGGAGATACACGGGCATCGGACACACTGACTTTGGGCTGATCCTCTGCCATTTCTCCAGACCCCCTTCTGTTTGGGAGAAATTCCCACTGTTTCTGGCCTCCAAAAGAAACTGCCCTCCTGGGGCTGCTGTTCCTACGTCCATCCCCATGAAATTAATCCTAGCAGGTGGATGCAGTCCTCTCTAGTCACGTCAGGGTGGAGAACTGGCTCACCCTCTGCCCCATAGTCTGTTTTCACTGCCAGGTGGGTTGGTTCTTTTCTCATGATGGACAGGATGGGTTCCAAGAGCCCAGGTCTGACCTCTTACCTCTCAGATTTTTTATGGCTTTCCCTTTCCGACACTAGTAGATAGAGGCTTTATTTGACCATTTTGCCAGCTAAAGTTGAACCAGACAGCTTCTATTTCAGTTCTGTGGGCCCTGAGGACTAGTCCTGTGAATGCAGTTTCCTCTCCCAGAGATACTGAACTGAACCATTGCATTGCTGGTCAAGAAAATCTAAAGTCATCATCACTGCTAGTGCAGTGCCAACTGGTTTACCTTGTTAATGGGAACACATTTTTCATGAACCTAGTAATAGGGAAATAGTAGGGAAGGGAACTGGGTTGCCTGTCTTATCTCATTTGGCTGGGTGAATGTTTCTTAAATCAGGACCCTGTCTCCCTTCTTCTGAAAACTCCAGTTTTTTTTTTAAATCTTTCTTAAGTTTCGGAGCCCTCATTTGACTATTATCTCCAGAGGTGAGGTATTCACAATACAACCCTTAGCTAAGCACATTAGGTCTCACAAAGGACTGTGACTAGGCACTTTTTGTTTTTTTTGAACTTACAATCTCCAAGAAAAAATAACCTAGAGAGTTTCTTCTATAGGGTAGTATTATGTGCAGGGTCATAAGGAGGGAGGGCAATGGACAAACTTTTACTTCTAGAAAGGAAGACTGCTTATAGTTTAGAAACCAAGAGTTTAAAGAAATCAATCCCTAATGCCTCTTAGCATAGAACAAATATCAGCAGAACATCGTTGAAAAAACTTAATCTTAAATTAGTGAAAATGAATTAAAACCTGTCTTTCTCTTACTAGCTTCTGGTCTTGAATTATTTACCATCTCTGAGACTTTGTCTCCTCATCTATGAAGTGATTATACTTATTCCTGCTTTATATGACTTTTGATATAATAAAATGAAAAAACATGTAAGCGACTAACAGAGTATGGTGATCATCACGATAAATAACAAAAACTCAGTTATTTATCATTATGTTGAATTCAACTAATAATCACTGAATTAGTCAACCCTAATTTCCAAGAATCAGTGTGGAATTTCCTACATGTTTAAAAAAAAAAAAGAAAGAAAGAAAAAGTCAAATTAATTTACCTCTCTGGAATATTTAAATATAGCTCCTCTAAAGGAATTCAATGACTGCTTAAGGAACCATATCTGGGGGAATTAGATGATTTACTTAGCGCCTCATCCTGGATTTCTATTTCCCAAAATAAAGAACCAGAAAAGATTATGCTGATCCTGTAGCTGCATAATTAGTACCCACTGAAAATGTTTGTATCATAGTCTATAATGAATGCATTATTCTCTCAGTTGCAAAAAGCTCTATCTAGAAGATGCTGTATGTTTTTCCAGATCGTGGAAGTGTTGAAGTCAGTAATTGATATTATTAAATATGTTTACTGCTGATGCAGTGACACAGCTGAAATGGGCTTGCTTTTCTGTGCTGAAAATTGATGGGATATTGAATGTGATTTCAATTTTACAGTGGATGTCAGCAAAACTTCAACGTGTGACTGCAGTTTCAGACAGAATCTGTGCATGAAGGCAAGAATAGGTGGTCCAAAGCAGCATGGCTATTCGCAGAATGAGGGAAAGCACCGTGGAACAGGAGGACAGGGTCTCAGCCCTCTGCTCGGACCAGGCCTTGCTTGGGGCTTGATCTACGTGTGTGGCTGTCAGCCTCAAGCTTTGGAAAAATGACATTTTTTCTTACTAAACTGGATGAATGCTAAAGAGTGTCAGGAAAAAAATAAATCAGGCATATAGATCAGAGAAATATTTTGGTAAAATGATGGCCAGAAAAATGAATATTTTGTTTGTATAATAATGTATATTATATGTGTATTATATTATATATAATATGTTGCATATTATATATATAATGTATATTATATAATGACATAAAATGAATCTGGTTTTTTTCTTTGTTTCTATGGTGCACTGTGTCTAAGTGTGCATTATTTAGACAAAGATTTATAAATTGATATCAAAAGGTAAATTCACCATGGATAAGCAGAGAACTTGTTCTGCTCCCAAAGAAAATGACATGTCCAGTCTTCTCTGTTTTGTAATTTTAGATTGAACTCTTTTGTGCATATTAGGCTATTTCCAGGGAGGGCAAACATTTACATCCATATTTATAATATCACTAATGCTCTAGCAAAACAATGTACTTTCCCATGCTTCATCTTATTGAGTCCCTAAAACAATCATGTGACCCATGTGGTGTGGCAGTTTAATTCCCATTTTACGTATTAGCACACTTAAGATTCTGGGTAGGGAAATGACTTGGTCAGTGTCAAATACCTAATAAACATCTCACTGTTGGCTCTCTTTCAACTATTCTGATTTTAAACTGAGTGTTTTTTGTTTTATGTTTTTGTATATCAGTGTATTTTTCCCACTTAGTTTGGACCATTTACCAACATAACTCAAAATAGGAAAAACTACCCCAATTGTCTGCTCTGTCGTTTCCTTCTTTGGCTATGACTAGCTCTAAGGATCGTGTCGCCCCCCGAGCTGGCATCACAGAATGTTAGACCTGGCAGATGTTAGCGATGATGTAGTTCAACCCTTACACCAGGTTTGCCAATCCCTTTCTTCCCCTACACCTTGTGTACACTTGGCAGACCTTCTCCATTGTTCCTTTTCTAGGGCTATCAATATATCAGCTTCCACCTTTACTGATGAGGTATATTCCCTGGGTCTGTTGCAGTCTTTCTCAAGTAAGATGTTGACAAATCAACAGGGTAACTGAGGATATGTTATTAATGAATGAAACAAGGTGTGAGCAGAGTTAAGAGAACTAGTGTGGTTCCCTGGAGTCATTACCTCCAGGAGGTCTAAAGGAGCCAGGGACGGGACAGATACTGGAACCCAAGGAGCTATAAGAGAGGTCTGGAGTGTATTTCGCAAGGATGAAGATAGAAAAACAAAGCACCAAACTCTTTCTTTTGAACTACCTAATCTCATGCCATACTTCTCAATGTCCCAAATTGGAAGCCAGAGGATATATTAGCCAAAGTATATATATATATATGTGTGTGTGTGTGTGTGTGTGTGTGTATTAAAATTTTATTTATTTATTTATTTATTTATTTATTTATTTATTTGACAGAGAGAGATCACAAGTAGGCAGAGAAGCAGGCAGAGAGAGAGGAGGAAGCAGTCTCCCTGCTGAGCAGAGAGCCCGATGCGGGACTGGATCCCAGGACCCTGGGATCATGACCTGAGCCGAAGGCAGAGGCTTAACCCACTGAGCCACCCAGGTGCCTGCCAAAGTATATTTTAAACAGCTTATGCTGGGGCACTTGGGTGGCTCAGTTGGTTAAGTGTCTGACTCTTGGTTTCGGCTCAGGTCATGGTCTCAGGGTTGTGGGATCCAGCCCCAGTTCAGACTCTGTGCTCAGTGGAGAGTCTGCTTGAGATTCTCTGTCTCAGAGGCCGGGGTGGCTCAGTCAGGTAAGGATCTGCCTTCAGCTCAGGTCATGATCCGAGAGCCCCAGGATGGAGTACCACATCGGGCTCCCTGCTCATCAGGAAGTCTTTTCTCCTTCTGCCCTGTCTCACTCGCCCTCTCTCTCTCAAATAAATAAATTAAAGTTTTTAAAAAATAAAAAAAAATTTTAATTTAATTTACAAAATAAAGTCATTTTTTAAAAAAATAAAGAGATTTTCTCTCCCTCCCTCTGCCCTCTCCCCCCATGCTCTCTCTCTCTCTCTCTAAAAATAAAAAACTAAAAAATAAACATAGCCTACACTAACATATTCTTTGGGAAGCAAAGGTGAGAGGAAAAGAAACGAGGTAACCAAGGGAGAGCAAATATTTTAAAAGCACTTTACTAAAATAGCCCCATCTTCATAAGAAGCAGATTGCTTGGTTTCACAAAGCATTTCCAGAAAAGTGCTATGAAGCTGTGATGTCTCTCGGGAGTCTGAAGGGACCCATTGACTAGTAAGAGCCCCACGAAGGGTTAATTCCTCTAATCTGGACCATGTCATGCATGGGCAATGACTGGTCTCATGGTGTTTCCCCCTTGACAGCAATGAGGAAGCGGCAGGGCGCAAGGAAAGAGGTGGGGGGTATGAGTCAAGGTTCTGTGGGGTTGTGCCAGTGAGCAATCTGAAGGAAAGTGAACCACCAAACAGAGGTGCTCTTGGCCTACAGTGGCAGGAAAGGTCCAGCTCTATGATCTTCAGAATAATGTTAGCCCTCCCTAGGGCCACACCACTCAGAGAGCGAGCAAGGCAATGGTGCCAGTCTAGGAATATATGAACCAGGCCTGGTACAGAAGCCAGAGTGTCCATTAAGGTCAACCTCATAGGATGCGAAGAGGAAGCAGGAATTGGGGGAGAGGAGAGCAAGGTTGGTCTGGTATATACGCATCATGCTGGTAAAAAATGGGAAGATGTTTCTACAAACTGGCCAGTGTCATATTTTGCGAAACTGTATCTCCAAACCTTACTCTTTTTAAGATTCCCAAAGTTAAAGTGGCAAGATAGAGTGGGCTTGTGGTTTTTGCTCTGTCCCTTTTAGTGATTTATTTTCCTCCAGTGTCCTATAAAACTGCATTGTTACTCCCAACTCACCCTCACCATGTCCTCTATGACTGCCCTCGCTCTGCCTTCCTGTTTGCTCTCAGCGGGACCACTGTCATCTTTTGCTGGGGCCTTTGCTTATTGCCACACACCTAGGACTCATTATATTTCTTCCCAGGTCGTTCTTTACAATAATAACAGAATAATCTCTTAAAAACACAAAACTGATCTCATCATTATCCCTTTTAAAAAGATTCTACCATCTTGTATACAAATTATTTTGTAATTTAGTATTGTAAAATAGTATACCAGTTTTATCTAGGTCTTATAAAAGGGTCCAGTTTGGTATCTTTATTAGGGAGCAATGTACTTTTTAACTTTTAGTAGATTTGAGCACAAAAAGGAGGACACGGGGCACTTGGGTGGCATGGTTGGCTAAGCCTCTGACTCTCGGTTTCAGCTCAAGTCAGGATCTCAGGGTGGTGAGATGCAGCCCTGAGTTGGGCTCCCTGCTCAGCAGGGAGTCTGTTTGAGATTCTCTCTCTCCTTCTACCTCTGTCCCTCCCTCCTGCTCACTTTCTCTTTCTTTCCCTTCTCTCCCTCTCTCTCAAAATAAATAAATAAATCTATTTTAAAAAAAATAAGGAGGACATAAATTCCACTGAACAAAATTGAGTGTGTGTGAGAGAGCATGCGCATGAGTGAGCATGCATGCATGTCCCAGATTGTTCAATTGATTGCATTTTTTCCGCTCACATTCTCTCTTGATGGAAAGGTTGTCCACTCCTCCTGCTTACACAGACCATTTACATACTTCCATGATAGTCCTCATGATATAGTTCAGTAATTTTCTCTAATTATCTCGCTTCCTCACTTCTTTAAGCCCAACAACGAGTCTTAATCATTGAGACTCCCTATAGTTGTTGTTATTCAGTGAATGGTTTTGATTGAAATGTAGAATCGAGTGTTTTAGTAGTGTAGGGTTTGCTAACACGACTATTTACTCTTCATTTTATTCGTATCTGTATATATTTACATGTGCATTGATATTTCATTTTGAACACTGCTTTAATTTAAAAGCATGGACTACAAACATAGAGTATAAACAAAAGCCAAAGTAAGGGTGTATATTATTTAATTATACAATGCTCACCCTAGAATATATTTAAAAATGATCCAAAGACTTTTTTTTATAGGTTTGTTGTTGTTTCGTTTATCAAAACTACTTCTCTAGCCTTTCCTAAAGGGCATTAAGTAGTGTTTGCCACTTAGTAAAAGCATGTCGATTTACCAGCTAATCTGGCCTCAGTTTCATAGTCTGTAAAATGGGAAGAATAACATCTATCTCATGAGATAGTGTACATAGCATGCCTAGCCTAATTCCCCAAAGGTCTGTTAGACCCCTCTCCTCTGTCCCCTGTTGAAAACTATTTTTTTAAATGTTGTTAAATATGAATTTGGCAATACAATGGAAATATGGGCCAGTAGTGGAAGAATATTTTCATACATGTAGAGTGTGGTGGAAAATCTTTCCTTTTCATACCTTCAGGTTCTTAACCATCATTGTCAGAAAAGGAAGTTAAGAAATGCTTTATTGACTTATTCATTCACTCAACAGATAGTTATAGGGTTTCACACTTATACTATACACTGTGCTGTGTGCTGAAGATTTAAAAAAAAAAAAAAAGAGAGAGAGCATTGGTTCAGGTATGATCTCTCCTTGCCCCTTAAACAGACAAAGTCACCCAAGATCTACGAACTTGTGGCAACACCCAGCTACCATTCATGCCTGGGACACAGGTGTTGGTTCTAATCTCCATCTTGCAGAATTTGCTTCTGTCCTCCTCACCTCAGTCTATGCCCTATCCTAAAAGTTTCACCAGTGTTATTTAGAGATGTATACATGTGTTTTAGTATTTAATTCCTTCTTACACATTGTCTCATCATAGATATTTAACCCACTAATTTTTTTCCTTTTTGATAATTACAATAAATTTTAATTCTAATCAGTAGTTAAAGAGAATAACATTTCCCCTTTCCAATATTGTAGAAACTAACCTGACCTAGAAGTGCATTTGCATTTATTAATGTCAAACATCATCTAGTTATCCATAATTGTGATTGGAACCACATGGGGGAAGAAAAGAAGCAAAAAAGGACTTGCCTACCTCAGCTGTCTAAATTCGACTAAGAATTAATACTTGCAGGTGGTGTGAAATTTATTATAAGGTTGCTGCCAGGGCACACCTTGATTTACCCTTGAGGCATGGCATTAGGCCTCCAAGTACATAACCCAGAAAGGAATGTGCAGGTGCAAAACAAATCCACAGATGATTTGCCAAATGCCTAGTTTTATACTCCTCTGAATCTGAAGACGATGTCATCCATATGATTTGCATGAACTTTTGATAAAATCTAATTATAAAGACTAAAAAATATTATAGAAACAAAGGGTATTCAACAATACGATCACAATCTTGAACAATTGGAAATTATTCTGATGGCTTTCCCTACTCCCAGCCCTGCCCTTGCCAAGTTGCACAGGTAAAGCTCCCTTTGTAAAGATGGTACATAACATTCCATGTGTGATTAAATCTTCTGGCATGAACAGGAGTGGATATAGTACACAAATGTTTTTCACCAGAATGTTCTTTCTGTTCAAGTGATGAGGGAGTGGGGAGTGTCTGCAAATGGGGAATTTTCACGAAGCTTAGTTGCTCCTTGAATGCATGACAGTCGCCCTGGTAACAACCGCAATCACTAAATACATAATAATAATTTCTTCACGGTAAGGATATGAAATAAGCTATTAATTCCAGAGCTAATATTACTTTAGAATAGTGTAAAGAATATAATTTTGGAAAGGAAGGGTGCATTTTGTAAATTTTTGTAAATTTCTTCCTCTTTTGACATTTAACTTTGAGGCTGGGTGTAGATGGTGCAAATTACCAGGATCTGAGTTCTGGAA
Source organism: Mellivora capensis (assembly GCA_004024625.1). Taxonomy (NCBI): domain Eukaryota; kingdom Metazoa; phylum Chordata; class Mammalia; order Carnivora; family Mustelidae; genus Mellivora; species Mellivora capensis. Next base: position 40,683 of record PISX010008840.1, on the reverse strand, counting down.
CAGGGCCTAGACTTCCAATGTGTTGCATGTCATTACCAAGCCCACAGTTCTGTTTTGTTTTTTTGGCCCTGCCATACTTTCTGACGTCGAAGACGGTTTTTTTCTTTGTTTGTTTGTTTGTTTTACTCGTACCAGAACCCATTCTTGGCGATGTACCATATTGCTATCATTGATCTACTTCAAATCTGTGTAAATAAAAATGGAGCTCATTTTCACGTATCTACTTTAGAATTGCAGTTTTTCAAAGAGCGGTGTATGGTAAACATTATTATTAAACGTTCACTGAGAATGAAAATTTTCTCAATACTATCCCAAGATAGGTTATTTCCCCCTAAAAACAGTAAAAACAAAACAAACAAACAAAACTAAACAAACAAAAACAAAAAAGAAAAAACAAAGATTAAAATTTTTTTATAACCATTAAAAAATGAATCGAGTTATACTGTTAGATGGATCCTGAAGGATGAAAACATACTATCTTAGCCCATCTTTGTTTTTTTTTCTTTATTAAGATTTTGTTTATTTATTTATTTATTTGACAGAGAGAGAGAGAGAGAGAGAGAGAGAGAGCATGAGCAGTGGGGAGAGGGAGAAGCAGGGGAGCCTGACATGGGGCTCCATCCCAGGACCCTGGGATCATGACCTAAGCCAAAGGCAGCTCCTTAATCCACTGAGACCCAGGCATACCAACGCCCTTTGGTTTTATTGATAAAGAAACTGAGGTCTAACGATGCTAATTTAGTGGGCAAGAATACAGCAGACCAAAGAACTATGAATGAAACCAAGGTAATTTGCTTCTCAATCCAGTACCATTTTCTCTCTTCCATGCTGCTGGGTTCTATCTAAATCACAAACCAGTGTTTTCAAAATAGAGACCCCAGGTCTACTTGCATCACCGTGATGCTCCTCACACTGTAGCTTCAGACCCATCTCCTGAGGTTCATTCTGCAGATCTGGAATGAGGCACTTGCATCTGCATTTTTAACAACCACCGCCCAGGAAATCCACTGCTCCCTGAGATGCGAGAACACTGCCTGCATTGTGATGCCTTGGGTCACGATGTAGATGATAAGTGCTGATGACCGGCTTCCCACACAAAATGTTTTTCCCACTGCAAAATGTACAAAATATCTCCAATTCAGATATTGGTCCTGAGCCTCTTATGAAAGAAAATTAACACGTAAGATTTTATCTGGACTGATCTCTTTAGTCAATGAAGTGCTGGAATATAGGATCTGGTACCATAAATTAACTCCTCTCCTATAAATGGTGTGTGCTGCGTGAAAATCAACTGTTGCATTTTACTTCTTCAGAGAAACTGGCGACGGGCATTAAACAGGATGGCGTAGATATCTTTTCCTCTAGATAAAAACTGTATACAGATGGGAATGGGGAGATCCTCGATAAATATTTAGCTGGCAGTGCTTGATTATATCCAGCCCCAAATTCAGAACGCTGGCATTCTGAAAAAGGGTGGTAAGTTCCATTTAGCAGCTGAGAGACGACACTGTCAAGAGTCGGTATTAATATTATGATCATCAGGAACATTCTAGTACCCGTTCATTTGTGAAAGTGATGATACGGTTTTCAACTGACAATATTCAACAAGAATCAAGATAACAGTTTTCATGCCAGATTTTGATTTTGTTTTTGTTTTGTCTTATGCGAGTGAGGGAAGGAGGGGACGGAGAGATACTTCATAGTGAAGTTTGATTGAAAACAAGCAAATGCCTGCATCAGTCTACATGCAGGACGAGGCCTCAAGTTTTCTCATTTCAAGCCTGAGTAATTTAGATCATCTGGAAGGCACGTGGGCACAAGGCCACAGTTTCTAGTCAGTGTCAGTTGCCTTTGTACAGAAGACAATCAAGCAGCAAGGCACACTGTAATTTTTCTTTTATGTTTCAAAGGGTTCTTTACAAAGATTGTATTCTTCCCTCACATTTTCATTGCCACAGCTGGTGGCTCCCTCCTTAATGGTATATTAGGGCCCTCGAGCACTTGATGTCTATCTTCTCTTACTTGACTGACACAACGTGTGTCAAAATGTAAATAGTCTAATGCAGAAAGCACATGAGTTCAAGGAGAAATTATAAGACCATTTCTGAAATGTCTCTGATGGGCTGTGCTCTGAGAAATTTCCGCCTGTGACCCTCCAGCCTTCTCTAATTCTAAGCTGGTGGGTTTTTAAAGTGTGCTAATGACCACACTAATCTATACCCACTGAAAGGACCGAAATGCTCTCTCTCGCCTACTTGAACACACAGCACTTTCTGCCGTGATCTAAAGCAGATTATTCACAGCTTGCGATATAGCCCTACAATTCCTTAGAGCTAAATTAAATTAAGCCCATTTCAGATTCTTTTCCTGCTTATTAGGAATAGCGCATTTCATTTTTAGAATCCTGCTCTAATGAGAGTTCTGTTGTTAATGAAATCATTATGCATCGATAATGCTGTCTGCATCTGACCAAGAGACAATCGAATATAGTCTTGGAATGCTGGAGATGGAGAAGGTTAGAGACGTAGGACCACTTAGTTGGGCCTCCCCTCACCTTATTTTCCAGACGCAACATTCTCTCTCAGCTCATGTTAACAGCTAATCCTGCATCTGCTCCCGTGAGCTCATCAAATGTCTCCCTCTTTTGCCACAGACCCACTACCTTGACGGAGCAGAGTCTTTATCAGGGATCCTAGTAGAGGGAGTCAGATTCTTTAAATGCTGGTCTCAGATTTCTGGTTCTTTCCTTCCTCTCATCTCTCTTACTTCTCACACTTACCGAATGTCAGGTTTTGTGAAGTACCCTGCTAAGGACACAGATTCTGTGATAAGCAAGAAAAAATGTCTGCCCCCAATAAACTAACAAGTAATTGCAACTGTGTATCAGTAACGTAAGATGAATATTAAAAGAGATATTGTGAGGATGGAAAGGTGAGATTTGCTTGCACGATGATGAAACGCTCCCACGTCTCCCACCAGGAAAAAGATGGCTCCTTGTTCCTCTCTTGCATTCTTACAGTACCTTGCAGCTAATGGTTTAGCAAAGTCAGACTGGTCCTACTTCCCCAAACATACCTTGGCATTTCACACCTCCCATCGTTTACATGTTTCATTTTTTTCAGAGAATGTTGCATAATGTCATGGTCAAAATGACTCCTACTAAACATGGTCCTCCACTATTTCCACTCCTCTAGGTGCACACACCTCCCACACGCTCTCACAAACTCTGTTTTATGTGGGATCACAGTGTCTGCATTGTGAGGACAATACACAGTCATCTGTTTTAGAGAGATTCAGATCATTTTTTGACCTCATGATTTATTCTGACTTTTTTGAGGAAGTAATAGGATCATTTAAGCCCATCTCAAATTCTATGACTGCTTAGGTTTACCAGACCAAAAGACTGTCTCCTTGTGTCTGTACATTTTACGGAAACATATTCTATCTAAGCTCTAAGCTCCTGGTCTCTAAGTCACATTGTCAAAAGCCAAACTTGGCATCCTGAAGGGTTTCCATTGCAATCAGAAAAACTCAAGGCTATAAGAGCAATGAGTTCTGAGTTGCTCACAGACTAAGAGATTTTTAATACTAAGTATGAAAATTATTTGGCTTTTGTGGCTGATAAGTTGCCCAGTGGTCCTCTTGCTTATTCGGATCAGGATAGGTGGGAAGAAGGACTGGGGAAGAAAGCAGTCTAGAGATAACATGAACAAACTTGACATTTGAGGATTGGCTGGTTATTAGGATTTCTAAGGAAAAGCTATAAATTCCTGTAAGATTAAGTTTCCTTTATGTACCTGCATTGCCTGTCTCCATTTTGTCCTTGAACTAGAGGACTCCATTTTAGTTTGATTCTATAATATGCCTCTAACTTGTAAGAAAGAGAATTTGTCTATTGGGATCCACAAAATGGAGACTGTCCCAGAGGTATTGCCCATAACATAGCTGGCATATGGGGAAAGGCCTTATTATCAAGGAAATTTAATATCCATCAATCACAATTCTCCAACTCAGCTTTAGCTAGCTTAACCTCACTCCAGAATATAGACCTGCTAACCTTAAAAAGAAATCTCTGATCTCCTAGCCAATCATGTCTTCTTTCCATGGTGCTACTTCTAACATTCTCTAAAACTCACTCTTGAGCAAAATCCCACTGAAAAAATGCTCAATTGCTTGTCAGGCACTGGAATCCCTCAATCCATGGATAGTTTTACCTTAAATACATTGCACCAAACTCATTTTTAAAAAAAGATTTTATTTATTTATTTGCCAGATAAACAAAGCACAAGCAAGGGGAGTGGCAGGCAGAGGGAGAAACAGACCCCCTGCTGATCAATGAGCCGGATGTGGAACTTGATCCCAGGTCCCTGGATCACTATCTGAGCCTAAAGCAGAGGCTCAGCCAACTGAGTCACCCAGCTGTCCCACATCAAGCTCATTTTTAAATTGTTTTATTTTTGTCATAATTTATTGTGGTAAAATTTATTTCTGAATTTGTTGTTATTAATACATTTGCATGTAATTGTGTATTGGTTTCTGATTGGATAGGATTGATTTTATTAGAGCTTCAGTTAATTTTAAAAAGTTAATATATAGCTTCCAATAGAATACTGCTATCATGTCCTTAAATCTCCTAAGTCACTGTTAATAATTTTTTTTAGATTGAGGTAATGTTATTGATGGTTAATTTTAACCATTACATATCAATTTTTTTTAATCGAACTCTAAAAAAGATAATCTCATTTCATAGTTCTAGGAACCTACTGTCAACCAGGATGGCAATCTGGAGTAGTAGGGCCCAATATTAAGCAGTTGCTTCATCATTTCATAGTGGAAGTTTTACATCAATTGAATAGGTAATGCATGGATTTCAATGTCAATAGGATTATAAAAGTAACTCATATTTATACAGCACTTTAAATATTAAAAGCAAATGCCAATTTATTTCATTCTCATAACCCCATGGGTAGAAAAATTATTATTAATAGATAAACCATTGGTGGGTTTCCCAATGACAGAGATTTAAAACAAAACAAAACAAAAACCTCTCACATAAAAACATTCAGTTTGCCTCAAAATGAGATTCCTGGAATGTGATTTAGGCTTACTTCTTTAGGGCTTTGAAGAAACAGTAGAGTCCTGCCATACCAGGTCCTGGTACCAACACTCATGAACTCCATAGGCAAGGATATTTTCATGCATATGTACATCACCTAATTCACATGCTCAGGAGCAGGGAGTGTGTATGGATGATGGAAATCCATAAATAATCAACAACAAACTTCTTTGGCTCAAAGGGTTTACACTTTATCCCCAAGGAGGCTTTGGCCCTGATCTCTACCTAGAAGGAAAAATTGGCTGCTCTTTCCTCTTCCTTAGATCCCCTTCCCAGCTTGTGGCCATGAGACTCCCCTCCAGGAGTTTGTGTAGCGTCTCCATTGGAGGTCATCTTTTTTTCATCACCATCTGGAGGTCTTTTCCCAGGCACTTTAGTTACTCCTCCACCTGATTACAATATCCCACTGATCCTGTTTTGCACTCTCTCTGCTTCTGAACAAGATCTCTCTTTGGTGTCCCAACACCATAAAAGAAGTTAATAATGCATAATGAGCTTGGACATCAATAGTTGAAGCTGTAGTGGACTAAAATTACCCTTCTCTTTCATGTCATCATGAAGGCAGAGTCTGATCATGGGCTCAGTGAATTCCCATGTTGTCAGGACAGACTGGATGTTTTGTGAACAACAGGAAGCATGTGAGCATAGGCCAGAGCAAATGTGCCCCTCTCCCTCATTCTATTTCATCTGGAAAACTGATAACTTTGCATCTGTCCTTGAAGAACCAGCAACTACTAGTCTGGAAAAATGACCTTTGCCTTATAAAATGCACAATATAATCTTTTCAGTTTCCACATAAATCCAACTTGCCTTTTATTACCTTTGGGTTTGTGTTGCTTAATAAATTACGATGAGCATGTATAGCCACACTTTTTAAAAAATATCTCTTTGCTTTAAGAACATAGCAGAATCATTGCTTCGCTAGGTCAGAAGCTTCCAAAATCATATTCTTTATTTTCCTTTAGTACATTAATAGAAAGGAAAATGGTGTCTGCTTTATGAGTCGATTGCTTAGAAAAATAAAACACACTCACAAAAGCTAGTCTCTAGTAAATGAATACGTGAATTAACTAATCCTTTGAAACAACTTGGGTACATGGACAAAACATCTGATTTGGGGAGAGGACAAGAAGTAGGAGGCAATTTGGGATCAGTATTTGCTCCAATGAGTGTAATTATTGTGTAAATTGTGGCTCTTGACAAAAATCTCTGAGTCCTGTTGAGATGTTGTTAATGCCCCAGGAAGAAGCCTGCCTTCTCCAGTGTGATTGCTTACAAAGATGCTGCTGCCTCCTTCCTCCTTTTCCCACAGGAGATGGGCAATTTGCCAGTGTTTCATTTTCAAGTGCCATTGTTCACCTAGAGCTTTAGGAAAATCTTCTGCCTTTTTATTGTTAATCCGAGCCTAAATGATGATCATTTTTTTAAAAAAATCCTATAGCATTGTATAACAAATTTATTAGGCACTGACATTCGCCACTGTAGTACAAAAAGCTTTGTCACTTATTTTTTAACTTAGCAAGTAATTTAGTAGTTTATGCAGCCCTGGGATGACTTTATTGGTTTACAAAAATCTCCTTTTATGAGTAATTCATTGGAAAAATTATAAATCTAGAGCCCTTTCAACAATACCTTTCAAACATCATTCTTCAGTTATGATTCTGACAACAAAGCATCATGGTAATGTTTGTTACATGATTTAATCCTTTTAATGTCGTATTTTACGTTGCGTATGTGTATGCCACAGAAGAAAAACAGTCCAATTGTACTACATCCGAAGGAAATGAGATACATTTATTCATTAAAGAAATTGAAGAATAGGTTAAAGATGTTAATGATCATCGAATATGAGCTCATGCTGGGACCTTATGTGTATTAGGTTTGGCAGTCTTGGATTAATTCTTCATATTTAACATACACTGCACATTCAGGGGGGAAATTTCCTGTGTTTTATCATAGAGACTGAAGCGTGATCAAAATGGATGCCAGAATTTGAAATGGTTCTAAATGGTTCTATGCAAAAATGTAAAGCAGGTGATCTTCGTGATTATCACTCCGTCTAACATCCCTTCGCATCTCTCAGCATGTGGCCTCCTCCTACCCTCACTTGTCATGGCCTGCCCACGGCCTAGCACTTGTGGGCTGTCACTTGGCCAAAGCCCCCACCATGACAGCATCCTTATGCTCCCAACCTTTCCCATTCCCTTCATCCTCAGTTCAAAAATTTCCTCCAAATGTTACATTCTTTAAGAGTCCTGTCTAGTCTAGAGAACAAGAATATTGATTTGTGTTTAGGAGTTAATAGCTGGTAGTAGCTATTAATGTGACACCCTTCCCAGATATAATTTGCATTTAAACAGCTGCCTTTAACAGAAAGAAGTGGAGAATGCTGAGGATTTCAGACTCTGAGGCAGGGCCGAGGAGAGTGATTTTTTTTGCCACAGAGCCCCTCCTAGTACCCCTCAGGTATTTAATCTGCTTGAGCAGCATTAGGAGGGAGAAAAACAAATAAATACGGCTCTGATTTGATTCCGAACTCTGATAATTACTGGCTGTGTGACCTTGAGCTAGTTCTTTAGTGTCTTAAATCATAAAATAGGGCTAATAAGGTTTTATGAGGACTAAATGAGTAAGAAAGCTAAAACTCCTGAAAGGTTTACTGTTACAAGAATGTCAGTTAAAAATCTTTGGGTTACAAATGACAGAAATCTAACTCAAACCAGACATTCTGACATAGTAGTTGTTGTCTAGGAATGTGTATTTTTTAGCAAGCTAAACAAGGGTATATTCTGGTATGGTATCACACTTCAAAAATCACTGTTCTAAGGGATCAAGGAATATTTCTTAGACCAAAGAAAAAAAGGCGGGGGGGAGCCCAGGAGATGATAGAGAATGTAATGGTCCAGATCAAAAATCATCTGAAAGATGGGGAAGGCAACCTTTATAGGTCATAGAGAGTATGACCTATATAGGTCATAGAGAGTATGACCCACACTGAAATGGTGTGCTGAAAGTAAACTGAATTAGTCACTAAATATTTGCTCAAGGATAATCTTTGATAATGGAATGAACTCTAATTATAGAACTCTGTAGAAATTACCTCTAATCAGAGAAGGTAGTTGGACCACTGTAACTGAACTAACAGTTCGTTCCTTAGTGCATCACAAATGGAAGCTGCACCAGGCAGAACTCTCACACACAGAAAACTTTATTTGCAGCAAATAAGGAGATCACAGGGAATGACTTCCAAAGCTGTGACTCCCTGAACAAGGAACGAGGGTGAGTGGACTCCTTTGATGTAGGGTTAGGATAAATATTTAGAAAGGGAAGTTTTGTCATCATATATAGAGGCAGGCATAAAGTCATGTATGTGCCTTGAGGAAACATGCCTCTACATACATTGTATGTTATATAGACAAGGTTTGTGCCCCTCCTTGAAACTCCTTGAGAGTTTCATATTATTAATGGAGGCAAACAGGGGCAAGGGACCCTGTCCTAAGAGGAAGCCACCCTTAAAAGGAAAAAGAACCCATCCTGTTATTCTACACCTCTCTGGAAGGAGCCCTCTAACCTTTCCCATATAAACAACTACCTGATGGTCAGATGAGTGTGTGGACAAAATCCTGAATGGGTGACAGATGTGTGGAGTGTTAATCAGATTAAAGAACCCACCAAAATTCTCATAAAATCCCTTAGACTTAGAAACTCCCACAGCAACCCTCTTGGGTCCCCTCATTCTTCAGGTGCTTTGCCCAATCAATACACTTTGCTTTGCTGCTCACCACTCTTTGTCCGGTCTACCTCTTCATTCTTGGAAGTGGCATGACCAAAACCCCGGCCACTAAAGGAAAAGAAATCTTGAAACATTATAATGAGGTAAAGGTGGCTGTCAGTCACCCTGTGGGTCAAATCATGGTCCGCCAATGCAGCCATGAGTTGGGAGTGGAGCTTAAACTGGTCTGGGTGGTCAGGGTCATCAGAGCTTGTCCTTGGGGTAGTTATTATCACTTGAGGGGTAGTTTCACTTTCCATCAATGAATGCTATGCTGTTGAGTCATTTGCTGAGTTAAGAGATAGCTGGAAAGAAGAGTTTAAGAAAACATGTGGGACAAAGGTTAATGGGTACAAGCAGGTGGGCATTAGAGGTCATATTTTGGGGTCTAGTTGGTGACACTACTCTCAGTAAAAAGAGGTACCAAAAGACTGGAAATGATAAAATATAATCCCATTTTTCTTTGAAGAGTCAAAGCTTGGATTCTTGCAGATATAAAACAATGGATCTTGATCTCATTATCAAGAGAGATTACCAAAAGGAATGTTGAATGAAAGATGTCCAAACCCTCAATTGGAGAACATGTTACTCATTGAGAACCTATATCGATTTTCTAAGAAAAGGTCAGACTATGTCTAGTTTTAAAAGAATTATTTGATTGGTAAATTTAGATGATCATGGAAAACTGGCATACAGGATGTCTGGAGTTCAATTGTCCATTGAATTTACTATGAAAAAGAATAAAGGAAACACTAACTATCAGAGAGGAAAAGCTTTTCCTCTACCCTCTTTGGCTCAATGACTAAAGGCCTGTGTATTAAACCAACAAAAGACAGATTGACAAGAGAAAAGGCAAGTGATTTTTATTAATATTTCACATGCACAGGATTATTGAAAAGTGAACTCAAAAAAGTGGTTAGACTTGGGAGCTTATATACCATTCTAACAAAGGAAAGGAGGGGTGCCTTGGTGGCTCAGTCATTAAGCATCTGCCTTTGGCTCAGGTCATGATCACAGGGTCCTGGGATCGAGCCCCACATTGGACTCCCTGCTTAGCGGGAAGCCTGCTTCTCCCTCTCTCACTCCCCCTGCTTGTGTTCCCTCTCTCTTACTGTCTCTCTCTCTGTGTCAAATAAGTACATATAATCTTAAAAAACAAAAACAAAACACAAAACAAAAGAGAGGAGATTTGGGCTTCACAGAATAGGAAATCATGGGGAGTGATGAGGAATAACATGGAGGAACTAATAGAAGATAAGGATAATTATAGTAAAGTTTATAAATGCAAACTTTTCTTGGTATTGTCGGTCCTCTTCCTGGTTCAGGTCAGGTAGAAGGTGGGAGGTGGGGAAACAGAGTATCGGGGGAGAGAACACCTTCAAAACAGAAACTGAAGCCCTGCTCTGCTCTTAGATAGAGAGGGACAACAGAAAATTCTTCCTGAATATATTGTTTCTCAATTACTTTTGGTTCAAAATAATCCTTATATCGAAATGGCCTACTTTGGTGTAACATATTCTGATGCCTTCCTAACCAAAGATCTTAAAGGAGTGATTCTCTAATTTTTGAACTCAGAATCCTTTATATTATTAATATTTATTGAGAATAGGAAGACCTTCTGTTCATATTGGTTGTATTAATCAATATTTACTGTCTTACAAGTTAAAACCGAGAAAAATAAGTGCTAAGTAATTCACTTAAATATTAATAATAAAGCCATTATATGTGAAGATATTTTATGAAAATAACCATACTTTCAAAACAAAAAAAAATAGTGAGAAGCTATTACACTTTACAGATTCCTTTAGGCTTCATGGAAGGTAGATTCTCACATCTGCTTTTGTATTCAGTTTGTTGTGACATAGAAAAAACCCCTAGTGTTCTATTGTGCTTCAATAGAGCATCTATCTAGGCATTGTGTGTGACACACCTGTCCACCTTCTCAGATTCTGATTCTGTGGGAACTATTTACCATTCGGTAGGTAGTTATAGGTGCCTGAAAGGTGTATAAAGCCTGTCTTTTTTGGTAGACGTTCAAATATCTTCCCTGAACCCTGTGGAAAAAAATAGTTCTTCCTCTGTTTGTAATTCATTTCAACATTCCTTTGCCCCATATACAATTTGGGCTTTTTGACTTTTCTTTTAAACCCGTTCCCTCGTATGCCTGGTTCTCTCCGTTTAATGAGCAAAGTAACATCGTAAATGCATGATCACTTTACATCCAAAGGAGAGTCATGATTTTACCTTTTTCTAAAAACAAACAAACAAAATTATCTTCTAACAGTGAAATTACTTATGACGTAGGATTGGAAATCTTCACTGTATACTCTTACACAATGAGAGTGAAAATAAAAATAATGTATTATTTTTTTTCCATTATTTTTTCCATTATTATAGCTAAAGTATATGAGATGTTTAAGGGGGGGGAGCAAAAGGCAACTTTATTAAAACGTAGTTTTAACATTGCAGACCCATCTTCAAAAGATCTTAGTGTCCCCCAAGGTTCTCAGATTCATATTTTCGGAGCTACTGCTTTATAATTTTGAGGAGAGCAGTGTCATTTAACACAGATGCTAAAAGGATAATTTTTGAAGTCAGAAAGATGGTGTGGGAAACCCAAAATGTATTGATAGAAAAGTTTAAAGAAACTGAAGGGTACATTTAGCAAAGAAAAGAGAAAATTTAAGGGGACACGATATTAATATTCAAATCTGTAGAAGACTTCATGAAGGTGGAGATTGATTCCTCTCCCCTTGAATTCACTGGAATTTTAGTAACTTGCTTCTCAGAAATAGATTGAAGAATAAACAACACTGTATAACTTCCAGAACCGGGTCATACAAGGTGGTAGAGCTTACCTGATCACCTCTCTGGACAGTCATTCTTGGAACCCAGCCAGCATGTTGTAAGGAAAGAAGCTCAGGTCACATGGAACAACCACATGTAAATGTGCTGGCCACCAGCCCAGGATAAGGTTTAAATCAACAGTCAGAATCAACTACCAGACGTCTGAGTGAACAACACTTGAACAATCAGGCTTTGGACCCCTCCTGCTGAAGCCGAATAGAACCGATAAGCTGATGACTGCCAAACTCCGTCCAACTTGCAAATCATGATGAAAATTTATGATTTTTTTTTTACCACTAATATTTGTAGGTGGCTTGTTATGATGCAAGAAATAGCCAAAACAAAGAATAATTTCCTCTTGAAGGGTTATTACAAAATTTTTGGTGACAATTACAGGGAGTCCAATATTGGTTGGGTATAGGAAAGATTTTCATAGTGAAAATCTATCCAAAAAATACAATCATAGAATGAGCATGTTTCATGTTGATAGCATTGTACCTTATGGTTATCACGTCCAATTCTTTTGTTTTCCAGATGAGGAAATGTGGACTCGGCAAGGTTAAATGATTTGCTCCTCTACTCGTTAATGGCTCAGTCAGAACTAGAGCAAAAGAATCCTGAATCTTAATTAACTTTATTTTCCACTACACCATTTTTTGGGGAGTTCTTGGTTTTCCTACTTCCAGAGCTCTTCAAAGAGCATGACTTCCTATTTGTCAGGAGTGTAATATAATGGAGAGCGAGGATGATGGGTTTTTGACTAGATGATAGACAAAGACCTTTCCGAACCAATATGCTCTGATTCCGTGACTTAAAAGGGACATATGTTTGCAGGCTTATGAGAAGTAAGGGTCTTTTCTAAGCACACTACCTATACTTCTCTGTGGTCCTTGTCTCCCAAAATAATAATTCATATAGTTGTTGGTTTTTTTTGTAATTTTAATTGTTAATTATCATTCAAAGAGACTGAGAGTCTCAGCATACATTTCTGTACTAATTCATTCTGCGAGCCCACATGTGCTCCATGTTTTATACTTTTATGAGACTAAGACTATTAATTGCATCTCATCCAACTCCAGTTCTTCCAAATATATTTTCATCTAATTCACTTTTTGTACTTATTCTATTTTTCTTCATGCTAACTTTCCATATTTAAAAAGAGTAAGATTAATTTGCTATTTTTATTAAATTAGAGATTAATTAGTAGAAAACATCAAAAGGAGTAGAATGGAAATATATTGCAGTTATAAGAAGATGTAGGGATTTTTGTCACAAGGCTACATTAGTAAGCTGGAAATATTTAAATTGTCACTAAATGGAATATCTGCTTTCTTTTTTCCATTATTATAGCTAAAGTATATGAGATGTTTAAGGTGGGGGAAGCAAAAGGCAAATATTTTCCAGAAGGAAAAGCATTTTAGTGTTAATTGCTATTACTGTACAAAAGTTTGAGGAGAGCAATGCAGGTTAATGGTTGACAGGGCAGATCTATAACAGAACTGCCTGAGTCATATCTCAGCGAGTCCATTTCTTCATTGCCTTACTTAAGATGAGTTACAAACCTCTTTCTACACTCTTCACTAGTAACATGGGGATGACCATAATATTATCCACTTCATATGATTAGGTAATGTGCTTAATATTTGTAACGTAAATTGTAATGTAAAGACATTTGTGTCTTCATTGTGTAAAGACATTGTGTCTAAAATGTAATGTAAAGACATTTGTGAATTAAAATATAACCATGTGATAATACTTTGGCTCTTCTCCTTTTTCTTCTGATTAATTAAAAAGTTCAGTTTTACTGATTTACCTAACATTTTAGCAATAATAGTAGTCTGTTTATTTATATTTTTCCTTCTGCTTTTAATTTCCTTAAAATTTTAAAAACCAGGTGGTTTACTATCATCATATAACTAAACCTAATACAAACTGTCCATTTACTTTTAACCTAGTCACATTTAACATGTACCTCGTGATTTTTGTTTCGGGGATCCTAAGAAAACTTTATTCACTTCAGAAGTGGAACAGAGATACGTTCCTGAATTTTTATCATACTTACAATATTATCTTTCATTCATTTTTAATCTGCCTAAGTTTTAAATTTTTGTGTGGTGTAAAATTGGCATTAATTTTTAATTATCTATACAATTATCCAGTTTCCCAGTGACATATATTAAGGCCATCCATGTAAAGACATATCCATATTTTGTTATATCCCGAATGTCCATATGTTCATGGCTCTAGATTTGGAGTCTTGAATGTAATCTTTTGGTCCATTCTTTCTCCTGTGCTTTGCCAGACTTTTATACTTGTATAAATTTATGGAAATAGCCAATTTACCAAGCAATAATGTATCACTCAGGACAGTAACTACCAAACTGTAGAATGAAATGAAAAGCTTCCTTTAAAGCAACCAAACACAAGAAAGACATGAAGTCACTGAGGAGTGAAGTAAGGCAAGAAAGTGAGTGAACAGAAAGCAGAACTCAGCAAACAGTCCTCACACGAAAAGCTTATTAATTCTCTAAGTGAAACTGTTGTTTCAGAATTACAAGTCTAATCTCCACAAGACGGACCGTATGTGACATTCAGACAGCTGTTTTAGCCCATTTATAATCTCTTTAAGATACTAGCTTTCATTACCAATGCAAAACTTGATCATTAGCAACAAATCCTGAAGAATTAGACATCATAGCATGGAAATTTTCAATGGGCCCAGGTTGCCCGGGTGTAACACTGACAGGTGGGGCACGTAGAGCGTGTCATCCTCCCCTTTCTCAGGCTGGGTTGTAGACCCTAGATAATAAAGGGGGTGAATGAAGACTTTGACAAAAGGAACTAAATCACCTTAAAAAATGTAAATAATCAGAAAGCTGCTTCCAATGTGACACAGTTTTGTCTACATGCTCTTATCTCCAGACAACATTTTGAAACGTATCCCTTCCTGTTGGCTGCTAATATTGTAACCATGCTTTATCCTGGATTTTCATAAGAATTCTGGAGGATTTGAGGAAGGCCAATTAATCAATGCCAGAGTGGGTAATGATTTATGACCAGAGTAAAAATAGAGTGCAGACGTTTCAATGTGGCTCTTTCTCTCTGTTGACCAGAATTTTTTTCTTTTTCTTGGAACGACTCCAAACATCTTGCTGGCAAAGAGGGTGTATTTTTTGAGATAGCAAAGTTGTTTATTGAGCCACTAAGTTCAATCAGCATCAGTACCTCCCGCAGTAGAAGGAAAATTGGTAAGAATAGGCTTAGTGTAAATCTTTGAATATGGAGGAACCCATTAGCTGGTTCAGCAAGTCACAGAATGGGACTTAGAATGTGAACACATTGTACATGGAGCGTGTGTTTGTGTCTGTCTATTTTAAAATATATGGGATAGTCTCTCCCTATTCCAGTATTTTGTTATGCTACCACATTTGCACCTAAATATTTTGATACTATTACTGGCATAGCATTCCCAGACAAAAGAAAAGATATATTTATTATTTCCCTGAGTTCTGTTTTTATCCTTCAAGATATCTGGTCCAGATATTCAATCAGATTTTATTACCTTTGTTTCCAAATCATAAATTGTTTAACAAATACCTCATCATTGATGTGTATCATAGAATAAGATAATATCTTATTTCTTTGATGAGTGATTATGGGATACTACCTTTATACTGCTGAGATTTATGCTACTCTTTTCAGCAAAAGCGAGTGTAGGATGGTGAAATGAACAGTAATAAAGTTGGCAGGCTGAATGCTGCTATGTGTGTCTAATGTCTGAGAAAGGAGTCTGCTTTTATGCAAATACAAATTGGCTGTGAAGCTTGTAATTCGAGAATCCAAACATCTAGCATGTGTCCTCTGTATGACCCAATGTGATTTGAAAGACAGAGTAGAGACAATGGGTGGAGAGGGCAAGGAATGAGAAGGAAAATATTAATGTTTTTTGTGGATATTTGTTAAAAGCCATTGCCTGTTAAAGAAAGAGACTCCGGAATGGAAGTACTGCTAAATTACAATCTTAGTGTTAAAAGAATAAAGGACTGTTGTTATTATTTTTCTACAGCAATACCAAGGGTTAATTAATATCTAACACAGCCTTTGGTATTGAGTAAACACATGATTTCATTTTATCAAGTGTCGTTGTGAATACTAACAGTGCTCCTTTTGTGAGAAGGAATAACAAACAGGAGGAGAGCTATGCCCAATAGATCCATCCTGAAAAAGAGCCTTCTGCAAGCTGAGAGTTGGTAGCTGAGGACCATTCTGAACTATATGAAAAAGGTTACTGAGTCCCCAGTAACCACTGATGTAAGAACTGGACATCATGTCTTTATATTCCTCAACTGGGTAGCTCTTGCCCAATACTCTGCCCTCTAGAATTCCTGCTATCAATTAAGGGTTCTGTCAGTGAAGGCTATGTCTTCAGCACTCCATCTTTTAAGCACCATCTTTGGCCCAAGAGTATAAATCTGACCAAAGCTGGTAAAAATAGAGTTCTTTGATTCCTGGCTGAAGTCATTTGTCCAGGCCTAGGAACTTGACCATAGACTAATCAGAATAAGTCTCTGAGACATAAAACCTTAAGATGAAAAACACAGAAGGTATTAAAGCCATGTTTTCTGCCACATAGAAGTAACTTTTATAACTTTTATATTGGGAAAAATGTAAGTAGGCAAATGGCAGCCCAGCTAGTTAGTACATAGGGTCCTTCAAGCCTGTTTCTAGGAGTTTCTAAGCCTTAGCTGCATCCCCAACTTTCTTATGTACTGGGTGTTCCTTTATACCTTACATTTCTTGAGTTAAAATGTTGCCTGTTTTGTCTAATCAAGCCAACTTGGGATTTTGTCACTTGTAATTCGGAACCCTAATACAATGGCGAAGGTCAATGATTTTCACGTATTCCTGACAGAGGACTGTTATCTATTAACACGTTAATAGATTGTTATCTATTAACACAGTGTACTATGTAAAAGATTATGGTACAAGATTTCTGTCTAGAATTGACCAAAACTTCTTTGTTAAAGATTTATTTTCCAGAGTGGGGAGGGACAGAGAGATAGAGGGAGATAGAGATAGAGATAGAGGGAGAGAGACAATCTCAAGCAGACTCCCAGCAGAGCAAGGAGCCAGATGCAGGGCTCAGTCTCACAACCCTGAGATTATAACCTGAGGCGAAATCAAGAGTTGGAGACTTAATCGAATGAGCCACCCAGGTGCCCCCAAAACTTTTTAAAGTAAAATTATTTCTATAAACTATATTTTAAGGATTATGCTGAAGAGCTTATGGTAGTTCAGTGTTACACAAATTAGTACAAGCATAAATTTAATCCTTTTATATAATATGGTTATATCAAATAGAAGATATTAACTCATTCCTCTTTTTATTCCATCTCACCAAAAAACCCTGCAGATTTTCTATATACAAATTAGTTCAAACTTGGATGATGACTAAGTAAAAATAAAGGTGGCAAGACAAAAATAGATTTGATTTGTTTGTCTTTGCAGAGCAAGCTCGATAATATTTCCCCTGCTTTTGGTTCAGATTCACCGATATAGCAGGTACCACGTGAAAAACAATGAAGAAAGAACTCGTAGTCTTACGGAAGAAAGTAACAGTGAAATCCCAACAGCACAGAGAGAGAGATGAGAGAAGAATACCTACCTAAGAAGGCTGAGTTGTGAAAATAAAAGTTATTCAAATTCAGGAAAGTGTCTTAGAAAGAGAAGGTATAATTGGGTGCTGGATATAAGTGAACTCTTTCTCCATCCCAGACCCATTCCTCACATTTGTGCTGATTTGTGATCGTTACATGCACTGTTGTCCTTTGCTTCCTCTTCTCTATCTTCTTCAACTTTTTATAAAAAGATTCACTCATTTCCCATATGCAGATTCAGCATACCCAATTTTCCTGAATGAGTCCCAGCTGAGCCAGAATAAATTCCCACAGCAGCCATACCAACCTGCCCTTAATTCCAACCTAATCCAATGGGGCTTTCAATCGTTATGTTCCTGTATTTACCATTAAGGGTCCAGTCGTTACTTCTCTCCCAAGTGTCCCTTGCTGCTAATTTCTGTAAAGTGAAAATAATGCTGTACATCCCATGGGGCTGCTCTGATTATTAATTTTTAAAATGGAGAGAAAATGCTTAGACAAATGACCTTCATAGTTTATCTATATTTATTATTTTTATTGGTGACATCTATATTTATTATTTGCCTTCTTCTTATCATTATTATTGTTATTATTATTTGCAGGCGTTATCTTCCAGAGCCTAATAATGAGTGCATCTGTATCCCTCAAACTAACATTCTGGGGTTTGCCCTAGTTTTCAGGATTAATATTCTTTTCATAGTCCCCCATCTTAGTTCATTAGTTCAATAATTCACTTATTTAGTTAATATTTTTCAAAAAGCAGCAACTAAAAGGGGGCTAGGTTAAAGACAGATAAGGCAATGGGGGTAGCAGAAATGACCTAGCCAGGTCAGCCTTGGGAGAGATGGAGGTAACCAGGATGGCCATATCCATACATCATAGTAAAGACATGGGTTTTTATTCCTGGAATGGGGTGAGAAAGACCTAAGAAAAGAGGTCAGTGTCTTACTAGTTTTTTTTAAACCATGTAAGCATGATCTCTGAGCTCAAGAAAAATACATATAGGGGGAAAGACTGACACATAAACATACAGTGGAATACAGGGTTCAAAGTGGAATGTATGAACAAATAGGAATGCCAGTAGCTAATAGGTATGGATACATATTATATGTGATACATATTATATGCCAAACCCAGTGGTGTGCTGGAGCTGGCTCTTATCTATACATCGGATCCAATCTGGCATATATCTATTCAACTCTACTTTTAGTGATGCCATGGTGCTATGAATCCCCTCATTTTTCTTTCCATTTCTTTTCTTTTTTTTTTTCTTATGTATTTTATTTTATTTTATTTTAGAGAGAGAGCACAAGAAGTGGGGAGGGACAGAGGAAGAGGGAGAAGCAGAGAGCTTCCCTCCTGCTGAGCAGGGAGCTCGATGTGGGGCTTGATCCCAGGATTCCAGGATCATGACCGGAACCAATGACAGACACTTAACCAACGGAGTCACCCCGGTGCCCCTCTTTCCTTGTCTTTTTCCAGGAATGTGTGCAAAGGACAAACAATGTCTACTACATTCTACCCATTTCAATGGTGATATCCATTCAACCCTCGCATTAAATTTACTGTACTGATTCCTCAAGAAGGCAACACTTAGCAACAATTCTAGGAAAAAAATAAAATAAAATAAAGACCCAAAAGAAAGATCGACAGGTTAAGCTAGAGATCAGCACCTTCACTGCTACAGTTAGTCCTCAGGCTTAGGTGATATTCATCATCTGTTTCTTTTCTCTCACTCTTGGCCAACATTTCTGCTTCTCTGGGCTAATGAAATGGTAGAGTGACCTAGATCTTTGTACCTCACATGACTGAGCTCTTGGTACTGTGCCCTTGTTGGACTATGGTCTGTTCTGGTTTAAAACAAGGCTTGAGATCACCAAGGACATCATAGTGTATCTCCAGAGTCTCGGATATACCAGTTTCTGCTACTTTGTATGAAAGCAATTCTATCTCCTCATAATTATCAGATCAAGTACCATAGCCAATATGGTAATATTCTTGTGTGCAAATCTGTTGGCATGAGGAACTTAAAATGGCCAGGTGGAAGTCATAATTTCAGAAATCTAGATCTGCCAAATTTAAAATTGGTAGGGCAGGAGGCACACAGTCTCTATATGGGGCAATGGTAGAGATGGCTAGAGGGGTTACTTCTGCTTCCATCCCATCATCTGGACTCATATAATCCAAATATCAGAGATTCAGGACAAAACGGCTATTAGCTATAAATATATACCATGCCTGAATTCGATTCTCCAAACAAGCAAGGTATTATTTGCAAGTTAGAGCTTTAGGCATGCCTTTGAGTGGTCACTGCAACATTATATTAGACTGTCAGGCTTTGAGTGGTTTTGAAAATGATAAGGCTAATGATCCTTTGGGCTGTGTTCAATGTTATGATCACTTTTCCACAAAATGTGTCCTTTGATCTGAAGAAATATCATATGAGATAAAACGTCAGTCAGTCAGACACACTATATAAGCCTTTAAATACTGATGAAGACATTAAGGGCAGGAAAGGAAAACACATACCAGCACATCTGTCAGTTATTGCTCGTTCCAGGGTGGACGAGGTCTGATGTAATCATTTTGCCACCAAGTCACTGATTAATTTTGAGAACTGGTAACACTTCAAGGGCCCAGTATCAAACTGTGTTGCTGACAAGGCAGATATTTAACAACAAAGATAGCTATATCAGACTTGTTAGAATAAGCTCATGCTACTGAACTCGCGTAAAGTCACCACCTCTTTTACCATGGCTGGTCCATTTATAGGTCTGCTGTGTGAGCACTGGCTCAGATGAGTACAGAGAATAGTTGACATACTGGATGAGTCATCCTGGCCACCTGCTTGTTTAGTGCCTCCTAGTTGGCATGAATGTGGGCTACAAAGATCTACATACCCATGAGTACATTTATATGCCTTTTTTCTCTTCAGCCTTGCTCTTTCCGAGCCACTGATCAATCAGCCAAGCCATTTTCAACTTGTTGGGAATCTGGCCACTTCTTTCTTCATGTGAGACAGAAGACTAGATACACTATACAAACTCTGCCCCTGGGAAGATTTTTTTCTTGCCACTGTCTTCCAACATTCCTTATGCACAGGACCATCAAGATCCCCTTGTACTATACTATGACATAGAGCAGGAAAGTTAATGTATCACTGATCAAGACTGGAATGTATATTAATTACTGTCTTCTCTGGCTGTAAATATATTCAACCCATTAAAAACTCAGGGGCTAGGAAATGACCACAGGGCGAATCCATGTTTTCTTTGGAATTGGACAAGAATTCCATTTATCACCTAGCATTTCACTATAATGGGTGACCACAATAGGATTTGGGGTCCTTGGTCTCATTATAGCTGGAACTTGTAACCAACAGCTTTCAAAAAAATTCTGGGTATTCCACCACCCCCAATGTACATAGATCCCTTTAGGGAAGGATTAGATGAATGGCTGTAGCATAGCAATGTCCTTCCTCAACTTCAATTGTATCTTCCTCAGTCAAGCTCAGGTCTGGAAACTGGATGAGAAATAATGGTTTTCCACCAGGGTGGTTAATATCAGTTCATCTGCCTTTAATCTTTTTTTATTATATATATTAAACTTAACCTTGTTGGTTGTCCATTTTCCTGGTTCTTGTGAATACCATGGTGAATTAGCCATAACCATAGGTCCTGTAGGTCAGAGCCCCCACGTTTCCATTCCAACCTTACTATCCATAATGGTAAATACTCTCACTCTGTGTCTGATGGTTAAATGCTACCACCTCTGCCATTCTGTAATCATATCATCCCCACAACAGCGGGTGCAGTTTCACAACAGCATTTCTTATTATTAATATTGGTCTCCAGTGGATAGCCATCACTCCACCACTGAACTTCCATTTCTGGCTCCTCTTTTTGTTGGCTCCTCTTTCACTCGGTGCTTTTATTAGTGAAAGAAGTGTCCTTTGAACCCTTGTAGAAAACACAGCTATTTGGTAGGTTGTTTAAGCTATCATAACAGATCTAGTCTTACACACCTACTTCTCTGAGTATTTTTGTTCCTCCTCCAACATTCTAACAAATGGAGTTCTGTAATGTCCAGGTATTTTAATATGAGCCAGCATAATGTGGACTGTCCTTCCAGGAGCCATTTAAACAGTGCATTAAGTCCATGCCCTTTGCTAGGCTATTGAATGTGAATCATGAGAGAGAGCCCCCCATATCATCTAATCCTCCCAGCCTGGCTTTAGATACTACTCATTTTCTCCAGGACCCTCAAGTCCACTCCTAGCTAAATTTTCCTGATTCTAGCTGTGATATCCTATCCAGGTCTTTTTGTTCTTGGGTGAAAACAAAACAAAACAAAACAAAACAATCCTCTATCCTCCTTTAGTAGAGTTAGTACTTCCTAGTTGGATCATTCTAAGACTTTTTTTTTTTTAAGATTTTTATTTATTTATTTGACAGAGATCACAAGCAGGCAGAGAGGCAGGCAGAGAGAGAAGGAGGGGAAATGCTGAGCAGAGAGCCCAATGTGGGGCTTGATCTCAGGACCCTGGGATCATGACCTAAGCCAAAGGCAGAGGATTTAACCCACTGAGCCACCCAGGCGCTCTGGGTCATTTTAAGACTTGATTCTAGGGGACGCCTGGGTGGCTCTGTTGGTTAAGCGGCTGCCTTCAGCTCAGGTCATGATCCCAGGATCCTGGGATCAGGTCCCACATCGGGCTCCTTGCTCGGCAGGGAGCCTTCTTCTCCCTCTGCCTCTGTCTGCCACTCTGCCTGTGCTCACTCTCTCTCTCTACCTCTCTGACAAATAAATAAATAAAATCTTAAAAAAAAAAAAAAAAGACTTGATTCTAGTTATTGATGTCCTTGCCAGGAGGGGTAATTTTCAGGGGGATTTCAGTATGGATTCAGGGAAATAGATGCTTCTGCATGGTCTTTAAGAAAGTAGATATTGCTATCTTCAAGCAATAGTAAGTGGTCACGTCTGTAGACACAGAAGTTTCCAGGCAATTTTAGGTTCAATGTATTCAAGCACATCTTCGTAGAGATTATGGGACTCCAGTCTCTTCTAGACATAAGAGTAGAGCCTTGTCCAAGCTATGAATTTATCTTTCTTTTTAGCTCTACTAGATTCACGCTTGAGTTCTAGGCCTGACCCTTAGTGTGGTCCATTCTTTGGCTACAGGTAAGAAGAGTTTCTGTTAGTGCTTCCATGGAAGAACTTTCACTTTCATATTATGCCTTGAGTTGGTCATTGACTAACCTGGATTTGTCATTGTCTTTTTGTAGTTCATCAGTGACACTTAGCAAAAAATCAATCAGTTCCACAGTTCTAAAAATAACCATTACTCCTACATTACTTGAGTGATAGAGATGTTGTATTAGCCAATACAACCTCTTCTACCCTCAGCCCATTCCAGTTTACCATAAAGGAAGGTTTTGGTAACTGTAAGGCAGTTTTGCACCAGGAGTTACCATCCATTCCGTTTTCACCAGTAATTGCACCTCTGTTACCATCTCCTTGGTAAGTAGCCTCACTCCAGGATTCCCTGCTGGCCATCTATTTCCTAAACCACCTCTGTTAACAGCTATGTTAGATTGGATTCCCCAGAATCGTATTCTGAGATAAGGTGTATATGAAATGGAGTTATTAGAAAGAAATAACTGAAAAAAGAAATAGGTATAGAATTGGGGAATAGGATTTCAAAAGAAGGAAGTTCAAGCAATGGTATGAGATCAAGACAATTCTTCTAGTTACCAAATTAGTTTTCCATTGCTATATAACCAATTACTACAATTTAATGACTTAAAAAAAAAAAAAAAAAAGAGGGAGGGTACCTGGGTGGCTCAGTCAGTTAAATTGCTACCTTCAGCTTGGGTCATGATCCCAGGGTCCTAGGATCGAGCCCCATGTCGGGTTCCCCATGTCAGGCTCTCTGCTTCTCACTCTCCCTCTGGTGCTCCCCTCTGCTTGTGCTCTCTCACTCTTTCTCAGTCAAATAAATAAATAAAATCTTTAACAAAAATTTAAGAAAAAAGCTCACTTATTGGCTCATGTTCTACAGGTCAGAAACCCAAGCAGACTCAACTATCTCCTCTGCTTAAGGGTTTACAAAGAGAAAATCAAAATTACAGCCAGGCAGAACTCATGTTGAGATTCTTGGGAAGAATCTGTTTCAAAGTTCATTGAGGTTGTTGGCAGAATTTAGTTCCTTTCTAGTATAGAACTAAAGTCCCTGTCTCCTTATTGGTTATTAGCCGGGGAGCACTCAAAGCTCCTAAAGTTTTATTCTACAGTTTGCACATGTCTTCTATCTTCAAGGTCAGCCATGACCTTTGAGTCCTTCAAGTACTTCATTTTTCTGACTTTCCCTTCTGCTACTAACTGGAGAAAAGGCTTATGAGATCAGCTTGGGTTCGTCTACTGTTTAAAAACCTAGTTCACATGGGATTTTGAGGCTGGTTGATATGAAACCTCTCTATGATGTAAGGTATCTGTCTCTCATTTGATTCATGTAGACTTATTGTTCATTGGAACACATTCAAGTTCCTTGACCATCTGTGATGGAATGTCTATAACTATGTTCAGTCAAAAGTCAAATTACATCTGACATACACATAGAGTAGTTGGAGTTAATATTTCTCTATAACAAGGTTAAATGATTTGGAAACTCAATTAAATCTGTAAAATCCCTTTTGCCAGGTCATATAACATAGTCCCAAGAGTAATACCATGGGGCAGAAATTATGGAAGCCATCTTAGGATTCTGTCTACCACAGTCTGCTACAGAGTTGCCATAAATAAATATGCAAATCAATTAATTTATCTATAAAATGAAGATAATAATCCTACATAATTCATAGAATTCTTGTAAAGATTAGAAGAGAAAATCTATTTAAAAGTACTTAATGTAGTCCTCAGCCATAGTAAACAATAACAATTCACTTAGGTAGTGAACTTGTTTAATTCTGGTAGCTATTCTCTAAAGATGTGACTCTACTAATATTAATGCCCTTGTATAATTCCCTTCCCTGGAATCTGGGCTGACTCTTACAATTCACTTGTAAATAAATAATATGTAATGAAAATAGTACTGTCTGACTTCTGACTCTAGGTCATAAGAACTCTTGTGGGTTCTGTCTTTGTCTCTTGAAAAGAATACTCCAGGGAAAGCCTGCTTCCTCAGACTGTTACATTCTGTGGAAACTCAAGTTATTCCTCTGGGGAAGAAGCATGGAGAGAAAGATGCCTGGGCAGTCCTAAGTTGTTCCACCTCAGGCAGATGATACACCTGTGATGAAATAAAACATCCTGTATGTCCATCCTTTGGTGTTCCAATTGAACCTTCAAAAGAGTCCAGACCCTTCCAACATCTGACTGCAATCTCATAGGAAACTCATAGAACCAGTAAAGGAAATAAATTGTTGCTTGAAACCACTCAGCTTGTCATGGTTTCTTACTCAACAACAGACAACCAAAACAGAGTTCTAAGCAAGATAGTAAATTAAGTCGTCATTATAGGATTTCCTTATAGTTCCAATCTGAGTTATACCTTTTCCTGGTTCCTACATGATTTTGAGGCTTGTTGATATAAAGTCTTTCTGTAATGTAGGCAATCAGTCTCTTATGTGTTTTATGTAGCCTTATTATTCACTGGAACACACTGCAGTTCTTTGACCATCTGCAGTGAACATCTATGTCTATATGCAGTCAAAACTCAAATGAAATCCAACATAGAGTGGTTGGAGTTAATTTGTCCTCCCTTGACTCCCACTTATTACAGAAAGCCCTGTTCATTTAAGTGTTTTCAAGCTACACGTTCCTGTAGTTGGAAGTTATTACATGTTGATAGTTATCTTCACTGACATTCACTAGCCTTGATATGCCAGGGAATTTTAAATGGGACTGAGAAACAAAGGCAATACAGTTGTGCAGACACTGGAATGTGAAATAACACTCCAGTGACTTAAAGAAATAGGATCAATGTAGCCCCAATAAAATATGAAGGCTTTCCAGTCCCAGATCCTATTATCTCCAGTGATACTCTAGTTGTCTGTCTTTTAAAAGTGCAGATGCAATCCAGTTAGAAAAATGTCACAGTTCTCCTGCAACAACATCAGGCTCTACACTCACAGCAATAAAGATTTTCTCCATCAGTGAACATTGTTGTCTTTGGTCCTTGGCACTGAGAAGTTTCCCCCCAAATCTCACAATCACTTTGTTTGACAAGTGGGCTGATCTCAGCCACAACAGCAGCAAATATCTTCTTTAACTTTGGTAAGTTGCCAAAATTAAATAAAGGAAATGATCCAAGAAGAGCAATAAACAACAGAGCCTGGATGCTAGTTGAGTAGCCTTGCTTGGCATCTGTGTCCAGCAGAGTGCCTGTATGTACTATTGTCAAGGGCTTATTGATGATAAATGACAGAGAGGTCATTATTTCCCTGAACCCAATTGCAAAACCTTCTCATTCTTGTAAGCACAGTCATGCCTGAAAGCCATTTAAAGATATTTGTGACTGTCTAGAAACATGAAGGCTGCAGCTCCAAGCTTAATGGGCGGCCATGTGCTCTGAAGGAAATAACAGAATAACCCGAAAAACACGAGACTTCAAAACGTAGGACAATGAAGAAAGAGAAACTACATTCATAGAAATGTTAAGACCCCAAACTAAGAGGATATTGTTTAATAGGCTCCTTTATGGCAAAACTGTCAGCTGCACAAAGACTGCAAATCTATTTAAGTTAGAGATCCATATTATCTCCTAATGAGGGGCTTCTTTTGCCTTGATTTTTTTTTCCCTATTAAATCTCCTTTTATAAGCCCTTAAAAAAAGTACAGCCATAGTGTATGCGCCTGCTTGGAGGAGCTGAAGGAAATGAACCAACAAATAATCAGAGAACTAGAAGGGATTCTAGAATTTTAGTAGTTGCATTGTATTATTTTAGCTTTTCTTCCCTGATACCAGCGCAGAGACAGAGTTGCAGGAAGCCACACAGCTCACGCTTGACAGTCAGGACTTGGATAGAAGTTTTGGCCTCTGGGTCTTTCACTCATTCCCCTGCTTCTCCTTGATGCTGCAGAAATCTCTATCATATGCAGATGCTCTGCTCTTAACTTTTGTTTCGCTGTATCTCTTGGTTATATTAACTCTTATGTGGCCAAAGGCCTAGTATTGACATGGCGAAGAAGAACGAGGAGGAAGACATGCTCTCTTCTACATTTGTTGGGTTTTAGGGAAAATGGGGCAAGCAGCAAGTTAGTGAATAAGAGAAAACTTCTAATGTTCGTATTAGGACACTCTAAGAATGTTAGAGATGATTGACAAGGGATCTCAGGGACTTTTGAAGTTAAAAGAGTATTAGTCTATTCCCTATTCAAGAAACAAAACAAAAAATTGTAAGTAGAGCTAAAAGGGGTTTTAAAATAAGACTACAACTTTACTTCTAGGCCTCATTTTGAACCTCTCCCTGCCTCCCATACAAAGACTATACTTTCCAGGCATATATCATTCTTTCCTATTCTCTGTTGGTTCCTCTTTTATTCTTCCTAACACAATTCTTTGGGGGTTTTCCCAATACGGCAATGTTCTCAGTTAATATTTGTTTTCCCAGACTGCCTTGTTACTACAGAGGTGGCCGGGGGGGGGGGGGGTAGCTGAAAGAGAATGTGTGACTTCTAGCTTAAGTCATAGGAGAAGGGAGGAAGAGTTCTAGCAAAGTTCTATCTTTCTAGGTAAAATAGTATGGCTGGTATGGCCAATTTGTCTTTTTTCATCCTCTTGACTGAAGTTTATGTGTGATATTTGGAGCTTCAGCAGCCACCTTGCTATCATAAAAGAAAGACATACCCCATTCCCTGAACCATATCCAGCAAAAGTCTATTGTGAGTTTTCTTCTTATGTGATAAAAACAAACTTTTCTTTCTTTAAACTACTGATACTGACTTTTTTATTACTTGCAGTGGGTAACATTCCTAACTGATATGCTCTCCCATAGGGCCATGATTATTTTTCCTGATGGTGCAGGGAGAAGAATGAGGCATTTTTTCCATGCCTTTTCATACACTGACCCTTTTAAAATGTTTCCTCCTTCCCTATATGAAATGTGTTATCCTACCTTTAAGAAAATGATGAACCATAGCCTCTCCTATTGAATCCTTCCCCAAATCCTCCACGAGTTATTAATTCCAAACCTTTATATGTCCTCATAGCTGTGTGTACCCACATTCATTAGGTATTTCTTGTATGTCAATGATAATTTTGTATATAATCTGTATGGCCCCATCCTGGTTCTCCACAGACGCCATAGAGGTTGTATTAGCATTAATACTGATTCCTTACTTCAGTTTCTTCACATTCATGATGCCGTAAAACGGGAAGTTCCTGCAAAGACAACCCACCCACTTCTCAAGGATGGAGCACATGGCAGACATGGCGGGCATGCAAACATGAGTCTCTGCCTCTGGGTTTCTGCCACTGCAGCCTCGGGGCTCTCCTGGCATACGGTTCTCTCTGTCTGGCATTCGTTGGATCTAATACATATCTTAGCTCTCTGCTCTACCTGCCACAAAAAAGCCCTCTTTCTGGGAAAATGAGGCTCTGATCCGGGTACAGGAATTTAGGGCAGTTCTGAACGGCATCTGGCATCCTGGGGGTTGTTGAGCAATATTTCAAGAATCAGTGAGGTCAAGGAAGACTCTATAACAATGTGCAAAGCTGTCTGGCTAGTTACTGGTGGAGCCAGAGCTAGAAGTTCTTTGACTCGTAAGTCCACACGCCTTCCTCTAGATGACCTTCACGAGAACTTGGAGCATAACGAATGCCTAAATGAGAACACTATTACCAGTAGGTTGCATTCTTCCAGAAAATCTCTTGTTTGCCATTAAATCGGGAACATAGAACGGTGTCTCTCACACGGCCTTGAATGCCCATGGCCAATCCTGGAAAGTGCAGTGAAGGACCTTTCTGCCTCTGTTAGAGAATTTACAACATCCAAATAGAGGTAGTGTTTTACTCGTCATACAGGAACAAAAACAAATAAACACGGGTCAGATTAATGCATGTGAAAAAGTATCTCAGTCTCATACTCATATACGCACACACTACACATCTGTATCACATATCACCGCCTTTAGATGGATGTCAGCAAACTCTAAAGATAGAGCAAAGGGAACGAACAGAAGCAAAAAGACAGCAATCAATACTCGAGTTGCCCTGGCAACTGGTGGAGGGGAAGCAAAGCTCCTGCCAAATGATTCATATAACAATAGTCTTAGTGGAGAATCCTGCAGTCGCACCATTAACCATCTGGCCTAAAAAACAGGAGTGCCAGGGCATTATATTATTTCATTCCTGCTTCATCTGATCCCCCAAAACCAGGGTTTCTGACCCAAACTGAATTCAGTTAAAAAAAAAAAAAAAAGACAAAAGCTGCATAGGATCTGTGTTAAGGCAGGGGAGACAGAAATTTCTTTTTTCTCTTTTATTATCTTAAGTTTTAAAATGAGTCTTGTCTCAGCCAGCTTGGGCTGCGGTGACAAAATACACAAACTGTGTGGATTAAACAGCCCAAATTGACTTTCTCACAGTTCTGGAGACTTGAAGCCTCACATCAAAGTGCCAGCAGATTTGCTTCCTAGAAGAGAACTTTCCTCCTGGCATTCAGATAGTGGAAGGTGACTCACATGGCTTTCCCTCTGAGGGTAGAGAGAGAGAGAGAGAGATGTGGAGAGAGGGGGAGGGAGAGAGAGAGAAAGGGGGAAGCAGGCTCCCTGCTGAGCAGAGAGCCCCACCAGGGCTCCACCCCAGGACCCTGGGATCAAGACCTGAGTGGAAGGCAGAGGCTTTAACCAATTGAGCCCCCCAGGCGCCCCAAGGTTAGAATTTTAACATATTAATTGTGGGTGGGAATTCATTGTGTAGCTTAAAGTTTATGTATTTTTCATATGCAAAATACATTCATTTTACCTCAACTTAACTCATTGTGGCATCAAGTCTACATTCTCAAGTTCAAAGTCCCTTCTGAATATCCTCTCAATCAGGTATGGATGAGATTCATGGTATGATTCATCTCAGGAGGCAAAATTTGTCTCTAGCTGTGAACCTGTGAAACTGGATAGATTGGGTACTTCCAAACTACAATGGTAGGAGAGGTGTAGGAGGGACATTTTCATTCTAAAAAAAGGAGAAACTGGAAAGAGGAAAGAGGTGACAGGCCCCAAGCTAGTTCAAAGCCTGGGAGTACAAATTCCATTCAATCTTAAGACTGAAAAATAATCCTCCTTGCTTTAATGCTTTGCCTTCCAGGTCTGCTGAGTCACCCCACGACTCTTAAGGGCATCCTTCCTCCTTTGTTTCTGCAGCCTGGACCAACCCATGCAGCTCTCTGCGGGGCCCTCGCTCATACGGTTATCAGCAGTGGCCAACATGTCCACTGCAAAGGAGGAGGAAGCAGGCTTGCCCCCGGGACTCTGGTGGGAGTGGCGTCCTTCATGACCTCTGAACTGACTGTGGAGTCAACCTTCCTCTCTCTCGAAGTTTAACACACACGTTTGCAGCCTTCCTTCAATTGCTACCGTTTTCTCTGTTTCCTTTGGTCTGGTGTTTGTGCTGGTATAATCCTGTCCCTGATCCTGCCTTCTATTGAGATAGCTGATTCAAATCTTGCCTCCCGCTTGAAGAGGTCCCCTTTTGGGAAATAGGCCTGAGCAATGGAGACCCGAGTGAGGTAAAAGGGCCCACGGCCACCCCGGGGCTGAATACAAACAGGCTCTTCAGACGAGCCACCTCAAAATATCCAGGTACCAAAAAAGGAAAATCCCACAGGTTCCCATACCTCCCTACTTCCCCTGCTTAACCACAGTCTCCCACCCCCACTGCCTCACGGCAGAGTCTCTCCTCTGCTGTCCTGCCTGCTGTTCCCTTACAGTGTGTTCAATAAACTTCTATCTGCTTTGCTCCCTTGGGTGAATTCCTTCACTGCCTGCCCGCCCCACCGCTCGCCTCCCTATCGGTCCCTCCACATTTGATGGCCTATCCAGGGATCCTCTGCTGGTCCAGGACTATCGCTGGATTCTTGGGGAATTTCTCAGAACTTTCCTTCAGTGGACTGCCTCTTTGTGGAACTGACGGACCCCCAGCTGAGGCTACTCCTTGGTGAGGATCTGAAGTCTGGCGAGGGAGGGGGAACCAGCCAGGCAGTCCTTGCCCTGAAGGGTGAGGGATTACCCCTCTTCCCTCTGGAGGGATCCTTTCCTCCCCTCTCATTTCCCTTTTTGGCCTTTCAACAGTATAACCCTCATACTCCTCAGACAACTGAAGGTCTCTGGCCAGGGTGTCTCCCCAGTGTGGTCTGAAGGTCTGAGGGTGAACACTGGGACTGTCCATGACTGTGAGGTGAAGGACCCTCTTCTCTCCCGCTCTGTCCCCCTGAGATCTCCATTCCCATGGTGCAGCACGACTGGCCGTGACAGCTTGTTCAGGGCAAATCTTCTCACCTTATGGACTCTGCTGGGACCCTTTCCTGAGCTGACTCTCAGCCACCTTGCTTCTTTTGTGTCCCCCCCTTTTCCTTTGATCCCACAGATCCAGATGCTATCTTGACCTATCAGCAAAATACATTTCTATGAGTCTGAGTGCTGAGTCCTCCTCCATCCTTTTTCTGTACAGGTTCAGCCAACCGCTATCCTCTTTCCCTGTTGTAGAGGATGTCCCAGCAGGGATTGATATTGCCCATTGCCATGACCCTCTCCTTGGTGGGACACTCCGGTAAAGTTATAAGGTCCAAGACTTTTTGAGGTCAGTTGGGTACCCTGACTGAAATTGCAAACACAGCTGGAGCTCCATTCCCTTTGGGAAAATGCTCCTTTGGGAATTGGCAGCTGGTCTTTCCTCCATGGGACAAAACCTCTCTATTCTTTTGGACTTACTCTTGGGCTGTATTCCTAATGACTAGAATAAATCTGACCCCTAAGGCCTGAGAAAAAAATTCTCATCTTTTCATGTAATGTTTCCTGGCCTCAGATCACACTCCCAGATCAAGAGGTATGGCCTCTCCATGGAACTCTTTCTTAGAATACTATTTCCAGCTTGACTTCTTTTACCAGAACTCCTCTGAAAGGTCAGAAGTCTCATATAGACAAGTCTTCATGGCATTGTTCCCAAACCCTGACCTTAGCAAAAAATGTAGAATGTGTTTTGCTTGGTTTCATGGTCCATCTGACCCTGTGGACATTCTAAATAACCCCTCTTTTATTCCACCCCATCATCTTTCCCCTCCCCCTGAAGAACCAGAGGCTCTCCTGGATCCTACTAATTCCCTAGGGGCCCCTGCCATTGGCAGCACCCTACCAATGGCCCCCTCTCCCCATCTCATACCTATCTGGCTTTAACTATGAGCCTAAGAACTTGACTTCTATTTCTTCACAAAATGTAATGGTCCACTGTGAGGTAGCAAATGGGGACTCGGGGACCATTAGGGTCCACTTTCCCTTTTCGATGTCTGATCTGTCTCATATAGAAACAAAACTTGGTTCTTTTAACTAAGATCCTTCCCATTTCATTAAGGAATTCAAAAGTCTCATAATTGCCTTTGATCTCACCTGGCAGGACATTCAGATCGTCTTTACCACATGCTGCACCCATGAGGAAAGACCTTGTATTTGGTCTTTGGCTCAGAGCTGGGCTGATAAGGCCCACACCTGTATCCCTGACCACGCTCTGGTGGGAATATGGGCAGGCCCAAAGCCAACACTAGATGGGATTATCAAGCAGGAGATCTTGGCAGAATTAATCGGCATGATAATTTGCCTAATTGAGGCCATGCAAAAAGCAGTCATAAAACCTGTAAATTATACAAAGCTTAAAGAAATAAACCAAAGCCCAAATGAAAATCCTGCTTTATTTCATTCTCCTGTAGTGGAGGCCGTGAGAAAGTACACTAACCCAGATCCTGAGGGTGCAGAGACCAGGGCAACATTAGCAAAGTATTTCATCAGCCAAGCTTCCCCTGCTATCAGACAAAAGCTTTAAAAGTTCCATCAGAACCGGGACACCTGGGTGGCTCAGTTGGTTAAGTAGCTGCCTTCAGCTCAGGTCATGGTCCCAGCGTCCTGGGATCAAGTCCCACATCGGGCTCCTTGCTCAGCAGGGAGCCTGCTTCTCCCTCTGCCTCTGTCTGCCTGTGCTCGCTCTCTCTCTCTCTTTCACAAATAAAGAAATAAAATCTTAAAAAAAAAAAAAAAGCTCCATCAGGACCTCTGATCCCCTTCTCCATACTTCTGGAAATGGCCTTCAAGGCAGCCTTGGGGGCTGAAAGAGAACAGAGAGATAAGCAGCAAGCTCAATATAGGGCTGTAGCTATCACTAGCTCCCTACCTTTCTTTGGGTCCATGCAGGGGCAAAAGCCATCCCAGGTGCCAGCTGCTAAGCCTCCCGACACCCAGAAGCTCCTAAAGCCTGCTTCCATTGTCGCCAGGGGCCATCTGGCCTAGAAGTGTCAGAGCGCCCTCTGTTAGGGCCTTGCCTGGCCTGCAAACACCCAGGACATTGGAGAATAATGGACTGCCCTACCTTCCCACATGCAGAAGGGTCATCCCAGGCCCAAAAGCCCCAAGCATAGGCCATCTCAGGTAATCTATAGCTTTAAGCCAAGGCTGCTCCAGGCAACTGGGAGCTGCCTTTAACTCTGTACCTCAGTGATAAAGAGCTCAATGGAGGAATGGAGGGCCGTCTCCTCTCCTTTGATTGATGAGGCCCAGAGCTGCGCAGACTCCCATGTTCTCCATCTTTATGGCAGAACCTCAGGTAACACTGGATGTGGCACAACACAAAACTGAATTTCTAATAGATTCAGAAGCTACTTAATCTGCCCCTATCAAATACTCAGGCATCACTTCCAGTCCTCTATTCTCATCACCAGTAGAGATGGGTACTGAAAGAGGGGATGTTTCACTTCCCTATTAAGTTGTTCTTTGAATAACAATAACTTTACCCCTTCTTTCTTGTTTTACCTGATTGTTTTACTCCGTTACTTGGAAGGGACAAAATGGCAAAGGTACAAACTGATCTTTTGGTACAAAAGGTACAAACCTTTCTGGAGTTGACTGCCCCCTGCTGGCATCCTTGTCCTCTCGAGCCTTCCGCCCCTTCAAACACCAAGGTCTCTCCATTTTCCAGCAGGTATGGGATAGCTCCATTCTGAGGTGCTCTCTATCGGCGACCCCGATAAGGATACAACTTAAAGATTGTCATATCTCTCCCTGCTCCCAAAAATCCCAGTACCCCTTATGTCCAGAGGTCAGACAGGGTCTACAGCCATTCACATGAAAATTATTAGCAACAGGACTTCTGCACTCCTGCAGTTCACCTTGCAATACCCGCATCGTGGCAATAAAACAGGCCAATGGCCCACAGGAAATGGTACAGGACCTAAGAGCTATCAATGAAGCCGTTATCCCTATTCACCCAATTGTTCCTAACCCTTATCCACTCCTAGGATTGATCTCCTCACACTCTCTTTGGTATACTGTGTTGGATATGAAAGATGCTTTCTCCTGAATTTCAGTGTTCAGTTCCTCTTTGCCTTTGAGTGGCAGGACCACTCAGGTAGGTAACCACTGACTTGGACTGCCCTTCCTCTGGGCTATAGGGACACTCCACATTTATTTGGACAGGCCCTAGCCAAGGATCTATCCACCCTTCAGCTCCCCAGAGACAGACAGTGCCTTACTTCAATACATTGAGGATTTACTTACCTGCAGACCCAATGAAATCACCTCTAACACAAAGACTATCCTGGTGCTTTGGTGCTTGGCCTCCTGGGGCTATAAATTCTCCCTTCAAAGGCCCAAATTTCCCCTCAGAAGATTCAATTCCTAGGATCAATATTTTTCTTTTTAAGATTTTATTTTTATTTATTTGACAGAGAGAGATCACAAGTAGGCAGAGAGGCAGGCAGAGTGAGAGAGGGAAGCAGGCTTCCCCTACCCGAGCGGAGAACCCAATGCGGGGCTCGATCTCAGGACCGTGAGATCATGACCTGAGCCAAAGGCAGAGGCTTAACCCACTGAGCCACCCAGGTTCCCCAATTCCTAGGATTAATATTAACCCCTGGGACTAAGAACCTCTCTGACCACTGTAATGGTTTCATTTTACATATGAAAACTCCCTCTACAAAACAACAGCTATGTTCCTTTTTGGGTATGGCTGGATTCTGTTGAATATGGATACCCCAATTTGGATGAATAACAAAGCTTCTCAATGAGGCCTTGAGGGGACCTGAGAAGGAGTTTTTGGAGTGAGACTCTAAAATAACCAAGCTTTGGGGGGACCTCAAACAGGCACTTACAACAGCCCCAGCTTAGCCCCGTCAGACCTCCAGAAACCCTTCATATAGGTACGTGAAAGGAGGAGAACTGACTTGGAGTCTTGATCCAGATGTTGGGACTTTCCTGGCCATGTACCTACCTAAGAATCTAGACCCTGTGGCTCCGGGATGGCCTCCTTGCCTCCGAGCCCTGGCATCCATGACCCGACTGATAGGAGAGCCCTCTAAATTAACCTTGGGATGAGACAGAACTGTTTACACACCCTATCAGATATTGGACAACCTAAATTCTAGGGCATTTCATTGGATCTCTAATAGTAGAATTACAAAATACCAAACCCTTTTATTAGAAACACCAGAACTATTGGGCCATGTGAGACCCTAAATCCTACATCTTACTGCCAGATCCCATAACAAATGTCCCTTTGAAAACTTCTTGCCAAGAAACTATAGATTTGACATTCAGATCCAGGCCAGCTCTTCAGGATGTATCTGTAAGATAACCTGGAGGCGGGGCGCCTGGGTGGCTCAGTGGGTTAAGCCTCTGCTTTCAGCTCGGGTCGTGATCCCGGGGTCCTGGAATCGAGCCCCGCATCCAGCTCTCTGCTCCGCGAAGAGCCTGCTTCCTCTTCTCTCTCCCTGCCTGCCTCTCTTGCCTACTTGTAATCTCTGTCTGTCAAATAAATAAATAAAATCTTAAAAAAAAAAAAAAAAAGATAACCTGGAGGCTGTTACGAGTCATGGACGGCAGCAGCTTTGGAGCAGAACTTCCGGTCTCTGGGTATGCTGTTGTTAGCTTAAAGGAGGTTATCGAGTCCAGACTTCTGCCAGGTGCCGCTACATTAGCACAAAAGGCAGAACTAATTGCTCTTACCCGAGCCCCTCAACTGGGCACAAAAATGAAACTAAACATATATATCAATTCAGCTTCTGCCTTCTATTCGGTCCATGCCCGTGCTGCTATTTGGGGGGGAGGGCTCCTCACAACCCACAATACCCCAGTTAAACATGCCTCTGAAATTTTGGCCTTGCTAGAGGCAGTTATGCTCCCTGCCCAAATAACCATTATCCATTGCAAGGTGCATCAAAAGGATAATGACTCAGTCTCTGTTGGAAACAACAGAGCTGACAGACAAGCAAAGGCAGCTGCCAGACTGTCTCTTCAAGCCACTTTGGTTGCCAGTCTAAATCCCTTTTCCCCACAACATACTCAGGAAGAAACCCAATGGATGTTTAAAAAGGTCTTTTCCATCCTCTAGAAGGTTGGCTGAAAGACCCCCATAATAAACTGTTACTCCTGGGAATGTTGCAATGGAAATTTCTTCATAATTTGCATCAGGCAACCTAGGACATCCCCCCAGCTGTACGGGGTATCTTCCAGATGTGTTCTGCCTGTTGTCCCATCACACCAGAGGGGGCCCATAAACCTCCCTTACTTCTTCAACCTATCCACAGACAAGGGACTCTACCAGGGGAGAATTGGGAGACAGCTTTTAAGCACATACCTCACTGCGAAGGGTTCATATAGCTATTGATATTTATAGACACATTTATGGGATGGATTGAAGCCTTTCCCATTAAAACAGGGCTTCGGTGGTCCCCACTTTTCTCAATCATATCCTTTCCCATTTTATGCTTCCCAGCTCTTTACAGTCAGACAATGGCCCAGCTTTTGTCTCTCAAATAACACAGGGAGTTAGCGAAGTCCTCCATGGAAAATACCATCTGTAGGCAGCATGGCACCCACAGTCCTCCCATAAAATTGAAAGGACCAACCAAATCATTAAAAGTCTCCTCACTAAACGTATGCATGAAATGCAACAATTGTGGCTGACCCTCCTTCTCCTTGCATTATTAATGTCACATATCACCCCAAAATCCACAACCCATCTCAGTCCATTCAAGGTTCTTTATGGGAGAACTTTCCTCCAGACAAGTCTTTTATTAGACCCTGAAAGACACCATGTCGTGCAGTATGTTATATTCCTAGGGCAAACTGTCTCCATCATTAATGACCACCAAAACCAGTGCAGTTGAAAACCTGACCCACCTCTCTTTCTCAGGTAACATACATCCAAAACTTACATCTAGGGATTGGGTAGACCTTAAAACTCTCTCACAGGACCAAAAGTCACTTGAACCTGCCTGGACTGCACCTTATGGAGCTCTCCAGGCCACTCACAAAGCGGTAAAGTTTCATGGCTTCTCCCTGTGGATCCATCTTTCCAGAATCAAGACAGCTTAGTCCACAGGTGGGGAGCCTTCCACCAAGTACAGCTGTAAGCCCTTAGAGATCTACATCTGTTACTCAAATGAGACTCAGGTGCTATACACCCAGAGGTTTAGAGGCCCATGTATCTGGTCAATCTCCATCCTCTTGTATTCAATCATTCTATGATACTATCTTAGAAAAACTCCCCAGATACTTTCCTCCCCAAATTCCATGATTTCTCCTTCCCAATTTCAAGACTACCTTCTCAACCTTTTCCTTCAGGGTGACCTCTCTGAATTTACCTGGTCAGAAATCATTACTTACCTGGAGCTGCCCCTGCTCTTGATGTCTTGCTCTCACAATACAATCATCACCTCCTTTGGGATTAATCTTTGTCTTTCTCATTGCAGCCTTCTTTTGGTATATATCACATCCTAAACATGGATTTCTATGCTCACATAGTTGGCTCTAAACTTAAATAGCAAAAAGACCAGCCCACTGTGAAGTATGACCCCTCTTCTGCACTTCTTATGCTGTTTGCTTTCACTTTCCACTGGTAATACAAAGGCTCCCCTAAGGAGACACAATACCTTCTCCAAACAGCCAATTCAACCTATTCCTCCAATTGTTGGCTATGCATAGATGCCACTGGGGGGATCCTGGATCCGGATCCACTTCCTGGGCCATCCCTAAAGAATGGACACTTGAGTGCTTGCTCTGGCAGCACGTATACTAAAATTGGGATGATACAGAGCAGATTAGCATGTCCCCTGCTCAAGGATGGCACACAAATTCATAAAGTGTGCTGTGTTTAAAGAAAAATAAGAATGGATGTCAATAAAGGTCTCGTTAGCTTACACTGTAACCCAAAGCTAATACGTCCCAGGGAGCCTTAGATTATCTGCAAACAGATTTCAAACCTTACATGCCATCAACCTACTTATCTTGGGACCCCACTTTTCAGTCATTAAGCTACCCTTATATGCACCCATTTACATGATGGCCACAAGATCACAGGAAATATCGGTTAGATTCTCTAGTGCCCCCAGGCTAATTGTTCCCCTTTAATTTCTTTGGATGCAGGGGACATCACAGTTCTGTCAAGGCAGACCTCAAAACTTCCCAATTCCTTCCCTTTGGTTACAACCCATAAAATGGGGACCCTGCCCATTCTGTCCCCCCCAAAACTCCTCATATGTCACCAGACATGTGCTTTTCTGGAAAAATCATACTTCTCCTTTCCATCTAAGAGCTCACCAGAATGGTCTTTATACCATATTTTGACCCACATTCTGTTCATGATTATTTATGTATTCTCTAAGAAGATGGAAACTTTCTCTCTGGCTCCCCCCTACTTTTTTGAGCTCCCACCAAAATTACCTTTACCATCCACATTTCTGTCAACAGTTCCTTCATCTTGATCTTGGGTTTTTCTAGAATGTACGTCAGAACTCTTCCAGCCTCTACTCAGTACCTCTCTAAAGGTACTTCCTTGTTTATAAGCATTTGTTACAGTAGCACTTCACTTCTAAGTTCCAAAGTTTGTATTAGCTTGGGCTGTCATAGCAAATACCATAGATGGGGTGGCTTATATGATAAAAATCTAATTCTCACAATTCTGGAGGCTGGAAGTCTCAAATCAAGGTCCAGCAGGGTTGGTTTCTGGGGAGAGATCTCTCCTTAGCTTGCAGACAGACTCTTTCATGCTATTTCCTCACATGGCCTTTCCTCTGTGACATACTTCTTTTCTACTCTTCTACTCTTTTTTGAAGGCTACCCATCCTACCAGATTAGGGCCCTACCCTTATGACCTCATTAACTTCAATTATCTCTTGGAGAGGGTATCTCCAAGTACAGTCATATTGGGAGTCTGTATCTCAATGTATGATTGGTGGAGGAAGGGTCACAATTCCCTACCTAGAAGGACTGTATACAACATACAACTTTTTCTAAAACACAACTTGATGAAAAGGAAACAAGTATTTCTGGGGTTTAGTAAACGGACATGAATGGACCTGAATAGATAGCATAATTTCCTTTTATTATAATAAATTATTCCAGGTGGTAACCAATTATTCTAGCTAGTCAGGTTATTCTAATTAGGTACCATTATTAGCCACAATGAAATACAAATCTATGGTTCAACTGGTAGCTATCATAATTCTTCTTCTAACTATAACAGAAGTATGATGCAAATTTCTTTACAGGAATGAGAAAAATATAAACTGGGTAGTGTAATTGAGATTTACTTTGAAATTATGGTAATTAACTAGAGTTTAGAGATAATTAAACCTAAAAACATGTGCCCTCTTACCTCTAGGGTTGTCCTTTTAGACTGATTATACACTTTTGTTCTTCTATAGAG
This sequence comes from Mellivora capensis, assembly GCA_004024625.1. Taxonomy (NCBI): domain Eukaryota; kingdom Metazoa; phylum Chordata; class Mammalia; order Carnivora; family Mustelidae; genus Mellivora; species Mellivora capensis. The sequence goes on along the minus strand of PISX010008840.1, from coordinate 1,390 downwards.
AAGGCAGCTGAGTTGGTTACATTATTCTCTAGCTCATATATATTATAATTCTCTGTACAGACTAATGACAAGAATTTTGTGATTGACTTTGCAGAAAAAATGGATTTAAATATGTAGGATGCAAGGGTTAATATATCCACTGGAATAGAGTCTATATTGTATTTTTCTTCAAATGTAGTATGTACTAGTAGCTTTCTTCTAACAAGTGTACCTACATTCCTAACATGCCGTCAGCATGTATTTCAGTGTCTTCTCTTACAAAATGATGGACAAAACTGCTCCACGTATCCACATGGACCCGGACTCTGTATTGTTCTCTAACCACATCTCAAGCTGTATTCATTCTTGTACTGATACTGGCTTTATCCTACTGGGCGCAAATGGGAACAACATAGGCCTCTTAAAACAAGATAATTCAGTAAGGGCACAGTGAAGGAACTACAAATATGTGAATAAGATAGATTGAAACCACAACCAAAAAGTGCTATCACCCTCAGGACCAAAGCAATTATGGGATAAAAATGGTTATGGAACCTGGGAAGAAAGATCATCCCTTTGGAGAAGACCTGAGTACCATTAGTGGAAGGGCATTACCTGAGACAACCCCATAGAGAGGACCAGAGAAATAAACGTACTGGTTTCTTTATTCATCACCCCTCAGCTTTAAGAAAGAAAGAAAAAAAAAGTTCAGAGCTTTTTAGTGGCAGAATCTAACTAGAAGCCAAAGTTAAGGGTATCCACTGTTAAAACCTATACAGGTTAACTCCTGGGCAGAAAGCTGGACGGTGAAGAGTATTTTGAAGGGACAATAGCAATAGCCAGCAAATGGGGTATCATTATGCTCTTTGTGATTAATTCTCCTTACTAGGAGTGTTAGCATATGTCATTCCATCTCCTTTTTTTTTTTTTTTTAAGATTTTATTTATTTATTTGACAGAGAGAGAGAGAGAGAGAGCGCGCACAAGCAGGGGGAGCAGCAGGCAGAAGGAGAGGGAGAAGCAGGCTTCCCACAGAGCAGGGAGCCTGATATGGGGCTCAAACCCAGGGCCCTGGGATCATGACCAGAGCCCAAGGCAGCCGCTTAATGGGCTGAGCCACCCAGGAACCCCTGCCATTTCTTCTCCTTGGCCAAGTCTTCTCTTCTATTCACTTTGCTAATTCCTATTTATTCTCTGGATATCAGTTTAGAAAGTCATTTCTTTAGTTAAGCCTTCTTTAGCTCTTTATTATTCAAGACATGTCAGGTGATGCTGTGATAATAACACTAAAATCTCAATGGCTTAATACAATAAAGGTTTATTTCTTTCTAACAAGCCCAACTTCATAGGCCTGCAAGATAGGCTGTCACACAGGGCTCCAGGCTCAAAAGGAGCCAATGTTTGATTTAACT